>JAUZST010032136.1:0-28922 GCA_034779995.1 Parotocinclus haroldoi | reverse complement strand
ATATATATAAATATATATATAAATATATATTTATTTATTTGTATTAGTGTTCTTATAATTCATTGCCAATAATATAAATATATATTTTTTTTCTTTAAAGTTTTTTTTTCTTTACAATGTGACCACATGAAACAAATCTATGGTGTCAAAATAGGTCCTAAAGTTTTGAGAACCAAAAAATCCGAATACATGAAGGGGAGAGAACAAAGAAAAGTAGATGCAGCAAAGCTCATTACACACCTGCGCCAGGCACAGGCACTTCAGGTCTTTGAGCACTGTTCGGTTCCTGACTGCATTTTGGCAGTACTAAATAAATTAAAGCAATGCCCGAGGTCACAGAAAACTGAGTGGCAGAACTGACGTGCCAGAAATGACAGCGAGTACCTCAGTGACTGCAGCACTTTTCTTGTTTGTGTAACTGTATTCTATTCTAGTCTGTTCATGTCCACAAATATCTCTGCTCGCATCATTGTTGTTGTTATGTTGATGATGTGAAAAAGACACAATGATCAAGAAGTGAAATGACAAAAAGGCATAGGAGGAGGTAGGTATTGGACTGGGACATCAGGTGCCAACATGTCTAAAATCTAAACGGGTAATTTCATGTGAAAAAAGTGAATTACTCTGCTGCTGCACAAACTGAAGGTATCTGCACCGACTGGCAGATGAACAACTAATTCATTACCATCAAATTAGTCTTTTAATGTTCCTCAGACAGTGCTCACAATCTTTATTAAGTATAACTGGAGATTTGCAGTTGGCAGTTCTATAGTCAAGTGTTAATCTGTTGTCAAATAATTAATCAATATTTGAGAGAGCAAAAAAAAAAAAAAAAAAAAACAACATCTGGTAGTTACAGCTGTACTGTGAATGCTCGCATACGCATGCACAACATACCAGTTGTTCCTGATTCTTCATCTGATCTGCAGCTTGTTGGGCCAGTGCTGCTCGGGCCTCTTCTGCAGCCAGTTTCTCTTTCTCCAGTCTCTCTGCTTCTTCCTTTGCATTCTGTCTCTCCTTTTCCAGTTCCAGAGCTCGTCGTGTCTGATCCTCCAGCTCTGCGCAAGCACACACACACACACACAGTTACAATGCTCTTAGCCTATAAACAAACCAAATTTCTGTAAATACTAAGTACACAGACTGAGAGTTGTAATCTGCATAATTTTAAGTACACTTTAGAAGGGTGGGCTTACGTAGTGATATATAATATATAGGGCATGTGAAATAAATTTGATGGTCTTTTAAAGGAGATTGCTATAGCATTATGTTCATGTCAAAAAGCATGTGAGATGGTAGATTTGGTTGGCCTTTGATTTAAGGAATACTAAAAAAATTAATGGACTGGTGACCATTAAACTCTTGTCAATGGAAACCTGACCGGGGCCTTAAGCCAAAATTAGTACTTTAAGTAAATAAGGTACTCTCCGAACATCCGAATCCAATAATAATACACAAAAATACACAATCAGCAAAAATTGTATTCTGAATTTCGCAATCCTATTTTCTCCCGATCCAGCTATACACAGTACAATATTCTTCCACAGATGCCGGACATCCAGGTAGCAGCCAAATGACTATACTGATCAGCAGTGCCCTCAGCCAGCTTTCACTTTCAATACATTATTAAGTAGGTATAAATAAAATAATGCACTAGATAGCAATTTATTATACAATAAGCTTTGTGTTAATGATTTTGCATAACTGTAGGTTAACATAACTGTTTTAAGCATGTCTAATTATACGCCGGACAGAGTATATAAAGCCTTAAGATCCTTTGTTAATGATACCGTGATGATACAATAGATTTGTTAGAACATATACCCAACAGTAAATTGTATGCTGGCAATTCTGATAAATATAATAAGTAATAGTACAATTATGGATCAAAATCCGGACAAGTAATTATTTGTTTGCAAACCGTTTTCCCTTCCAACAAATGAACTCTGTGCGGGGGAGTTCTGGTGCCAGTGCAGAGAAAACACTGCCGGCAGAAATAAGTGTGTACTAGACTTGACACTAGTTCATCTCAGAGAAGGGTAGGGGTCAGTGTTGCAGCACCAGCACATGATCCCCTGACCAGCCTTCTCTCACTCAGGCACTTGGGTGTAATGCCTACAGATATTTCCACAAAGTCTTTGTACCTTTCTGTGCTCTTGCTGTTTGCTCTTCAATCTGTCTCAGTCGCTCAATCAGCTCATCTTTCTCACGCTCTATTCTCTCCTTCTCCTTTTCTGCGTGTTCACGCTTCTTCTTTTCATTCTCGAGTTGAGCCCTCAAAGATAATGGGAAAACTATTAGGAACAGCAGTGCAGCTTGATGTGACGCAGACGACAGAGGATTTCAGTTTGATTTCTAAGAAAATTTCAGACCACACACTTAAGAGCGAGGTCAGCATTTTGACAACAGTGAGAAGTCGTACACTGCCATCTTGTGAATTTGGAAGTAACTGCATATACCCTGTTAAATGCCCTTCTGTTTCCCCAATACAAAGTCATTAAGCATTATACAAGGTGACTTGCAAATGACAGAATTTTACAAGTCAAAAAAATTGCTCAAGGACCCAGCAGTGGCAGTATGGCAGAGGTTGGATTTAAACCCTGGACCTCCTGGTGCACAGTCTAGTTTTATATTTGCAGGGTTACAGCTGGATAGCTCTGAAGCTTATCGGTGGAAATGGCAAGGATCAAACCATTTAGACTCCTAAGCAACAACCTGCCTGATCATTAACTTCATTTTTAAACTCAAGAATACAGGAAACCAAATCATTCCGCTAAGAAAACCGTGTGTATGGGATTGTAGTACCTCTCCATTTGTTTCTGGTGCTTCTCCTCTCTGGCCTGGGCCTTCATTTGCTGAACCTCGATTGTATCTGGCTTCCTTCTCCTCATATAAAGCTCATGGTTTCCCATACACAGCGCCAGAATCCGCTTATTGATCCGCAACCGTGGTGCGTAGAACACAAAGTCCTTAAAAGTAATGAAATCAATTGCTTACAGTCAAGACCATTTGAGCGTTACCTGATACACAAGGTACAGGAAACAGAAATAAGTCAAATAAATTAATATGAATAAAAATTGATTGTATTACTACAACTTAATTAGGCCTAATAAGTGTTTCATGGCAACCTGTCTAAAAAAAAAAAAACAAAACAAAAAAAAAACAACACTTACTGGTGCTTTCTTATCGATGGGCTTGATGACAAATTTCTTGTCGTTGAAAGAAATGTTACGGATCTCGCTCCAGGGAAAGCCAATCTTTGGTGTGAGCCTGACAGAATTACAGAAAAGAAGTGGCAGTTATTTATTTAAGCAAAAGAACACTGAAGGGATTGTGTTATCAGGAACAAAAATCACAGCTGTGATTATGCAGGCGAGTGCCATAGATAATCACAGCAATCATGTTACTTGTTTTATTTGATACAACAGTTTATAGATACAACAAAGTAACTACTACATTTTCACCCTGAATATGCTTTAATGCTGCCAATATCTTCCACACACGACCTGGAGTGTTCTATTGCTTTTGTACAACAGTTTACTTTTTACAAAATAATTGAAGAAAATAAATCAAACAACATCAAGAAATGAATAATAAATATGCTTTAATGAGGATGGAGCCTTGCGCCAAAAAGTAGTTCCACAACAACAGTTCCATGGCCTGTCTCAATGGCACCGATCCAGACCATACGCCTATAATCAAACACAGATCCAACAATGTCTTAAATGTGCTGAGGTCTGCAGACAAACGGCTGAATTGATTCTTATGAAACCACGCACGTTTGTGTGTATATGCCGTTACTAGGCAACGCGTCTGCGAAATGATACAGCTTTAGTGTGAGAATGCTGTGCTGTTATCACTTATATCAGCACGGTCAGAACACTTTTCAACCAATCAGATTGTGAGGTCAGAACTAACTGTTGTATAAATGGCTATAACAGTACAGTACTTCTTGTTCCTAGTCCAGTACTCTAACTGTTAGGTTACTACTGTCCACCTAGGCAAACATAAAGCAACCAATCAAACCTAACATGGGAGGAAACCAGAGTAGTCAGAGAAAACCGACACAGACAGGATAAGACATTCAAACTCAAGCACGAACCAGGATTTTTGAAGCTGTGTGTCGGCAGAAAATATCATTTGACATAATCTAATGCTTGGTTTACTCCTACGGACATGGGCAGAGTTGAAAAGTATTAGATTAGTGTTGTGGTGGGCAGCTCCCCTAGTCTTACAGATATCGATTTCAGTTTATTTATGTGGTCTGACAATATAAACTGAAAAGATCCATTCCCATTTAAATTGCAATTCACTGAAATGCCACAAGCCTAAATAAGTACAATAATAAGTTCATATCCTGTTTGGAGTCAGCAGAGGGCATCAGTGTGAAAGGTATACTGTGTAGAGTGTAACAGCGAGACACCTCTAGTCTGTAATCTCTTATGGAACTTCCAGTAAATAGCACATGGTCATTTCTCCCATCATCATGTCACATCTACTCAAAACCCTAAGGATTAAATGATTCATCACTGTACTATACTCAAAGCTCTACCAACTCATAACGAAACTGAATATTTCAGTCATGATCCATTCATAACGATGACGGCAAGAGTACATTTCTTCATTTATATCATCATATACACTGCTCACAAAAATAAGGGAATAAAATTAATACTAAGCGGATCCAAGAACTGCTGAACAATCTGATCTTGTCCATGCCCCATCACTGTCAGTATGTTTTGAAAGTCTTGGGTGACCAAAACTCTCTCGTCCACTTCAACATGCTTCTGTTCGCCCCCATGAATATATCACTTGCTACTCAATTATAACGGAGTTTGCATCTCATTTGCATAATCGAACAATTAGACTTTCTTTGCTTTTCTGATTGTCTTGTTTAATTAAATTAAATCAAAAGCTCCTTTAATAGCTTCACATCCATTTTGAAATGACCCATAATTTTTGTGAACAGTATATGTTTATCCCTGATTAAACCTAATCCAGTATTTTAACCACAGCTCTGAACCAGTGTGTTTAGATCGAATAGTTCGTAACCAGAGCTTTAAGAAACACCTCTTAAAGCAAAGGCTTCACAGTTTCACTGGCAGTACTGGGTAACAGCATTAAATCTGATGACAGTAATATCTTACACTTTGTATAGAAATGCGTTTTCCACTGCAGTGATGGAACGTCAGCCATTTGGCCTGCATACGATGAAAATGGGGAAGAAGGGAAAAAAAAAAAATAAAAAAAATAAAAAATAAAAAAAATAAAAAACCTTTTCCACAACTCCTTTGTTATTTTGCATCTCTGGTTTCCCTGTTTTCATCCTTGATCTCAGTTTTCTGTTTTTAACCTGAAGCTGTTAACAGATGGTTAATGCTATGCTAGGCTAGGAGGCTAAGCTGTACACAGAATGCCGTTCGGGTAAACAAGGTTAGTTAATTTGCTTGTTTATTTAATGTAGCTTTTAGCATCAACGGCTAGACAACCACCAGACAGGCAGAAGGTTACATCGAAACTAATCACAAGCACTCAGATCGGGCCAATTTAGCATAACTAACCTAATGCATGTTTGAGGAAACTGGAGCAACTGGGTTAAAGCCATGCCAGAGAGGACAAAAACTCAACACAGATGGTGTCTGAGGTAAGGATTGAACCAGGGACACTGGAACGTTTAGGCGACAAGCGCAAATTTTTTTTACATCTTTCAATCTATTCAGTGTTATTTTTATGCACAGCTCTGCCCCTATGGCTTATTGGCAAACAAAGGGGTGTAGCTGTGCCCCTCTAAACTGTGCGTGTACCCCAGTAAAAATGCAGCAATCAGCAGTTCTATATTCAGCTTGCTGAGATCACCAGTGCTCTGGAAATAGGATGCGACCCCATTGCTGTGTGCTGTCCCAGACGATTTGTGCAAAGGCGGGTCACAATATAACAAGTTACCTTTTATAGACATATAGTTTCTAAGCTTTCATATTTACAGCCAACAACAAGCTAATGCCTACAAACATCCCCTCCCCTCACCCCACTAATCGCTTTCCTGGAAAAGGGTCTTGAGTGGCTTATTGGCATTAGGTGCATGTCCAAGTTGTAATTACTGTAAAGATTTAACAAGCACTGGACAGGAGCCAGCGGGAAAAAAAAAACAAACTAGGATACCATTCTTAAAAATCACTGTGCAACACCAGATGTATACTAGTGATGCCAAACTGGATTCTCCATTCAAATTCAGATTTCAATTAATAAATGTACGGTAAAGCTGTCTGTGTACATGTATGTACTACTGTTATGAGTAATATACTTTGTTTTGGAAAGCCTTTGTAGGGTTTTCTTTTAAACGGTGACTAGAAGTAAAGATGGTTGCACTTTTAGCATTCATTCTCGAAGCGTGCAAAACTCTTAAATGCATGTCTGTTAGGGTTAACGGGAAGAATTTAGATACATTTATAGAATTTCTGTACTTTTTGGAAAAAATGCTTTTTCTTTAAAGAAAATAGAGAGCATCAAAACAAACCCCAAACCACAACCGTGTCCTCCATTTCTGGTCAAATCTATATGTAGTAGTCTTACTACATTCATTTGGGATTATAAAAACCATTAAATTCACACCAGTTAACAGTGCTGTATGTGTGTTAGCAGTAGATATATTACTTTGTGTTGATAAACGTTTAAGTCTTCTGAATTACAGTTGAATAACCGAAATAGTAATAATCACATCTGTATGACAAACCTTGCAGTAGTTGCCATCAGGAAAGAGAATCGCACAATGGAACCTTGAAAGTCATATCAAAAATCTGGTATTGCTCCATTTTCTTTTTTTGTTTGATAAAAGAGACGAAAGAAAATAATTGCTGTATTGTACAGCAGTTAATATTATTGTTTAAAATAAAACACTATGTGCCTATGGTAATGACCAATGTCCCACAGAACATAATGTGGATGATCAGAAATGGTGTATACCTGCACAATATGCTTGCAGTACACAAACACACAGAAATATTAATCATCCATTTGATTTAATAGTCTTATTTGCAATTAAAGATTGTGACACTAACCACCAAACATCATGTGTTTAACTAAGAAAACTTGCATAAACAACTGCATAAAGATGTCATTATTTTTAAGTTTTATCATGCACAATCCAGATTTACTAACATTACAGCTGAGCATTTGAAGGCTAAAGCTCTTGCCTGAAGGCCCAATGCTGGATTAGTACTGGGACTTAGTGGAGGAGTGAAGATCTAGAATTATTAACCTGGTCGTTGAGGGTTCAAGTTGAAGCTGCCACTGTTGGACCCTTGAGCAAGGCTCTTAACCCTCAATTGCTTAGACTGCACCTTGTTCGAATTCATAAATAGGAAGTCTGCTAAATGCTTCAAATGCCATCGGCAACTTTATGTTCCACAGCTATGAGACTTTAGAAGTATGTGGCTAGTGCTCGTGACTCACTTGTCTTCATGTTCATAGATGTTAAGACCCAGAGCGTCTACTCCCAGCCACAGCTCTGTTCCCTTCTTATTCTTGATCTCAAAGTAGTTCACACCATACATCTCCAAATCCTGAGCGATCTTCAGATACTCCATCATAGAATCCTCTCTGGAAGCACAACCCAGACAGGATCAGACAACAAAAGAACAGGCCGCTATGTAAAACGGAACCAGATTTATGGTTGTTAGTGGTTACGCGTGTGTGATTGTTGAAAACTGTAATTACCTGATCATGCCTCGGTGCTCCTCATGCCAAGTCTGTATCCTCTCCTCCCACTGCTCTTTAGTCAGCTTGTGCTGTTCCAGAACTCTAAACACAATACACAGTATGACAAACAGTGAAACACAATTTACTTTTACATTTACTTAAAAAAGTAAATTGCACTTTATTTTGGAGTAACATGTGACTAGGTTTTTCCTCAACAGATTCTGTTCTTCAAGTCAGTGTTCCACATAAGGTAATTTGGTGAGCAACTTTGAAATGTTTGCCGAGGCCCATGCATGTTTAATTATAACCCTTGTGACACATGCCGTTGTTTTTTGACACTGACTACTGAAGCACGAGTTTGCTTTGCCAGTGTCTGAGGTCACTTTGAAGTTCATCTCTCACTAGTAATATAGTCTTAAATGGTACAGTCCCTTATAAGCCTCGATTTACTCTATAGATAATACATTTTAACTTTGGATTAGTATTTTTACTTCATTTATCTAACTAACTAACAAACTAATCTACTCAAGCTGCATGCCATGTACCAATACCTGATCACGTTAACAAATGTGAAAACATATCCACACAGTGTTTAAAAGGATTCCTTAAGCGTTGCATAATTGAAAAATTGTAACAACTACCTTTCGGTAAATAACCAATTTAAAAAATAACTCATGATCACATGCACATTATAAAAATGTGTCAAAGGCGATTAATATGAAAAGCATCTCTGGACTGTTCGACACAGACATGTTATACACACAACCAACACTTTATTAGGTACACCACCCTGCTTCTACACTCAATTTTCGTTTTTCATCAGTTCCACTTACCATATAGATGCACACTGCAGCACGGTATTATAACAGTCTCATCATGCTATAATGGTGTCACGGAATAGTACAATTACAACTATATCATGTGATATAACTAAACCATGCATCTTAGCACCAGAGGTGGAGCATTTAATAAGTAAAAGCACTAATACAACTAATACAAATTGTAAAAAAAAAAAAAAAAAAAAAAAAAAAAAAACAACTCATTTTATATAGTAATACTGAAACAGAAATGTGGCACTTTACCTCTGAGGAAGTAGCCTGTCGTTGGCAAGGTAGCCAGGTTTGTGGATGTCTTTGTTGTAGTCACCATATTTGGCCTGCACCGAGTAGGAAGCCAGAAGAACAGCAGTCTCAGGAGGGCAATAATTCTCATCATTTAAAATAGACTCCTTGACCTAAGGAAAAAAAGCAGCAAAAAGAGCTCAGGGCAGTTTCTGAATTGACCGAATTTCTTAAACAGATCCAATCCCAATATTGATGATATTGCTTAGATAACAGAACTGGTTGCACAATTAATATTAAGGTTGGATAAAAACTGTTTTGAGATTCCATAAATCTTTCACAGTAAAGCGTCGCTCTACGGCTCAAGTACCTGACAGAAAATTGTGGTTCAAATTCAATTTACAGCTTGTTTTGAAAATACCATGGGATGCCATGTCAGTATTTTCCAAGTAATGAACTGCATTGTGTATGAATGCTCTCAGTCTCTATGTTAAAGTAGACAAATTATTCACAAATTAAATTCCTAATTCTTCGACACTTCCACAACCCATTTTTCTCAGTGACCTGCAGGAAGAAAAGGCGCTGTGTGATCTCCTGGATCAGCTCTTCAGAAACGTCTTCTGGGAAGAACTTTGCTCTGAATTTGAACTGCAAAGGATTCTCTTTCTTCACGTCCTGCTGGGTTACCTACAAAACAAATAGATTTAAGGGGGAAAAAAAAGAACATTTGGATGTTCAGTTGACAAAACTGCATTAACTTTGTGATGCTAAAATGTAAGTTCCAACCAAAGCATATGAGGAATGAATGAAGCACTGTTTAAGCTTTTTATTTATTTTTTAATATAAATGACGGCATACAGATTTTTTGCTCAACTTTTCCTTTAATTGAAACTTCTGACATTAAAAGAAAAATAGCAGCAGATGTTTATTGGGTCTGGCTTTGCACTCTTGGCAGAGTTTAAGTGTTCAATGTAATGCACAGTAAAAAATGATCCTGATCCGTATCCATGCTCCCCCACTACTATTGCGCTACACAAGAAGAGACTCTTTAGTGCACTTTGGAAGCACGACTGAAATCGAACACGTCCTCGTCATCAGTGTGTCAGTCTCGTAAACAAACAGTTTAAAGAAGAACTATATTAGGAACGAATGTTGATGAAAGCAATGCGTTTTATGTGTGGCTGTTTGTGGTGCTGTATGATTTTCTATGATCGGCACAGAATCGATTATATGAAACTGTCTAGAATCGCAAACACAAAGCACAACCAAGTGCTCTATAGTTTAAATAATTGCGGTACTGTAGGTACAATAATGGTTTGTATGCTAGGGTATGTACAGCATTACCAAGTAGTGTTGGGGTTAAGAAAAAAGATTGCTTCTATGCCCCACGTTTTTTCTACTCACCAAGCCCAATTTAAATTGGAAAAAAAATGTGCTGTCTTCACTGTAATGGCTACATTCACCAAACACAATCTCTAAAACCACAGATAATGTTTTCAAAAATTCTTTTTGTTCAGAAGGCCTTAATGTAAATGGACTGACGTTCATCGAAAAGGCAAATTAGTGGATCAGGGTTCCACATTATCTTTGTAACCTCGAGTTATTACATGCTCATTCCTCTGTCCTCTCTGCTGCATTATGACCACTTTAATGCCCTGAACTGGCTTCAGCATGTTCCACCACAAATCCTGCTCTAGATCATTGTGACAGATGTACACTCTAATGCTGACTGGGATTTCAATCACCGTCATTAAACACTCACATTTCGTTTACTTTCTTGCACACATCTCCACATGTGCCAGCTCAAAAGCCATAACTTATGATAACCTGTGCCAACTTTACTTAATGAAAGTGAAGTTCTCACACACATTCCCATCAGTAGGGTTCTGCTCTGAGGCTCCCTTTACTGCTTGGCACCACAGTGCAGGAAGCCAGTTAAACTGCACATCTGAGGTCCGTGCTAACCGCAGGCTAATAGCAGCTGGTGTTATGGTGCTGGCAAAGTCTTTGGAAACAAGACGACCTCTTACCTTCTTGTTCAGCTTAAGCCACGTAGTGTAACCCTTGCTGTCTGTGTACTGCAGTCCAAAAAACCAAACTTCACGCAGACCCACAGTTTTCACCACCTATATGAAGAACAGAAATGTGCAAGTTGTTTAGAAAAAGATGGATAAAGACTGGTCTGAATAAGCACGAGTCTGATTACACCTTGTCGTTGCAGTTGTATTTGATATGGCGGTATATCTTAAAAGATGGACCACCAGTGTGGTACTTTCAGTGTAATCACAATATAAAATGTGGGTTGCATCTGAAACCGATTATACTCAAAAATACTTCCATAGTGATTAGTATGTAAAGGCAGTACACAAAAAGGGGTAGTAGTTATGGGCATAGAGCACACAGGCATACTGAAAGAGCTTACTGTTTTAACAGTCAAGCAGTGAGTACTCTAGTACATACTGGTCAAATATGCCATTTTGGATGATGCTGTGGTCTAAACTGGTTTATCATCAGTGAGTGCGTTTACAGGCAATTAATTAGATGCAGAAATTCAGATTTGTGAATATTCATGCACTTGAGTAATCGGATAAAGGTTCCCTCGGCTCCGGGTTTCCATGATTCAGGTAGGAATCAAGATTTCTACTTAGCCAATAATCACAAATTTATAACAAACTATTTGCCCATGCAGCTGAATAGAATATGGGGATATTTCTGCTTTTTCAGTCCCCGACTCTTGATTTCCATCTAGCATTTCAGCCTAGGAACTGCAGGGACCTGTAAACAATAGAGTCAGTGCCAGGTATGGCTTGCGTGTGTCGCGACATTGACTGCCTCTCATAATCGGCGAAATTAGACACCGTCAGATAATCGCATATTTGGGTTAAATATCGTCCCGATACCTATGCACAGCTGATACTTCCTTCCATCTCTAGTATCTATTGTGTTCCCAGTGTTTGATTGTTAAACGCCCTGGAATGTAGCACAAACACACTTCAAGAGCAGCGAAAGCCATCAGATTTACGCCACAGGGTACTGATGCATACAAAAACAAGTAAAGGCAGATTTGGACAAATGAAGTCACCACTGCTGTGTTAAAACAGGAAACGTAATGTGCAGGCATGTTTGATGCAATTTGGCATTAAAGAAAACTCCATTACACACCCTGAGAGGAACTGAATTTTACATTAAAGTACTAAACTAGCAAAAAAAAAAAAACAACTTCAGTTGTAAATTATACATTTGGGATAAAAAAAAGGATAACCAAACAAAGGAAACAAATTGGTGATTCAAGCAAATGAACGAAAACTCTTTACAATAACTAAACATATGCATATTTGATAAACACAATGAGTTAAACTGGTCAACGCTCATACTCAAGCTGGATCACATGATGGGGAAAGCGTCTAACCAGTTTACAAATTTCTACAAGCTTAAGCACGGTTTATGCAACTTGTTACAGCTTTAAGACCACTTGGTTGAGCTGGGTGTCTGCAAAATCTCGTATTCTGAACACACCCTTTATTGAATCAAAAGTATGACCCAAGAGGATGTGTTAAGGATGAAGCCACTGCTGAAGCAAACTAAACCACAAGAACGTTTATAGAGAACGTTCATAGCAGTTCTCTCTCACCCACCTCTTTACATACAAAGCCTTATTTTTCTGGTAACTGGTGAAAGTGTTTCACATAAGAAATGATTGTACTATCAGTATCAATTTGTTTCCATGACTACATTTGTTTATTTGGCATCTTTAACATCGCTATCGGCATCAGTGGCATTTCAGAGACACACAGGAGACTACATCTATACTCAAGGTTAACTCCAGAACAGTCACACACACACCTGAACTAAACCCACAGACACAGGGAGGACATACAGACTCCACACAGAAAGGACTCCGGCTGCTCCACCCCGAGATTGAACCCAGGTCCCCCACCAAACCACCGTGCTGACTCCATGACTGCATGTACATTTTGTAGGGAGAAAAAACATCAAGTAACACTGGAAATAGGACAGAGGACTCCATGCTAGACTGATGTTGAAGGATTTTTTTTATTATGCCATACTAAAATCCAGTATTGAACTTTACACTGTGCGCATGTTGAATATTTCCCGACAACAAGAATCTTGCACATGAAAAGAGAGAGGTTGTAAAATAACAGTCAAATTGATTTGTCTTGGCTACTGTGCGATGTCAGTACGAACTACGGAACAGCAGCAGCCAACGATTCACACAAAAATACAATAATAAAAAAAAAAAAGGAATGGTACAAACATTGCGGTTTATAAAAACCTGCGGATTATGGCCACTGCAGCAAGCTATCCTGTTAAACTGCTGCTAGCAACGTGACTGGCCAGCTGCACCACTGACAAACTCATTTTGAAATCTCCCCTAATTTTTGTGAGCCGTATGCTTGTCAGGATCTACACTTGTATTCTAGCAGAGTGCACTGGAGGTACGGTGAAACACAGCTGGCCATCAGTTAAAAGTTCTATACAACTGAACTACTAATTGTCACAACAAACCAGAAATTCCAGGAGGAAAGATAAATAAACAACATCAATTTAAGATGAGATTTGGTACTGGCTATGTCACCAACTTTTTGTGTCTTACTGTCACAATCGAATCATGGGTTTTATGAAGAATCAATGACATTTAGGGATGAAATGTAGGGAACTACTAACAGGTGTCATTTCCTCTAGTATTTTGGCTTACTGTGCCTTGAGTACCGATCTTTGTAGGTTTTGTAACATTACTTTTTTCGATACCGCTTTCCTTACCAAAAAAAAAGAAAGAAAAAAAAAAGTGCCATGATCCAAGACAAAAAGGTCAGTTTTGATTGCATCTTCAAATAGATGTGACCTATATGCCATTCAGTGTCAAGTGTCACATGACTTTCCCATAACTATCCCAACGCAAGGGTGTCAGGTCACCCGAATACATGCATGCATACGTAATTCCTCGATAAGGCACAGTGAGTTACACAAGAACTATGATCAATTTTCCCAATATTCACAAGCAAGGATGGGGCGAGGTTCGCTGCTTTGTGGACAACTGTCTAATCAAGACAACAAGTGCGAGTTAAACTCTACCATGCAAAGAGAAAGCCATATATAAACAACACCCAGTATCGCCAGCAGCTTCTTTGGGCCTGAAATCATCTGAGATGGACTGACGCAAAGTGAAAAGGTATCCTGAGGTCTGACGAGTCCACATTTTAAATTGTTTTTGGAAATAATGGAGGTCGTGTCCTCTGGGACAAAGAGGAAAAGGACTGTCCAGATTGTTATCAGCGCAAAGTTCAAACACCAGCATGTCTGGTGCTACGGCGGTACTGCCAAAGGCATGGGTAACTTGCACATCTGTAAAGGCGCCATTAATGCTGAACGGTATGTACTAGTTTTGGAGCAACATATGCTGCCATCCATGCTTATTTCAGCAAGACAATGCCAAGCCACACTCTGCATGTGCTACAACAGTGTGGCTTCTTAGCAAAAGAGTGCGGGTACTAGCCGGTCGTGCCTGCAGTCCAGACCTGTCTCATTGAAAATGTATGGTTTATGTAATTTCTTTAAAATTGTGTTTGTAGGAAGTGTTTTAGTAAACACAGCAAACGGTTAAAATAGATAATTCCATGTAAAAATAAGTGTGATTAAAAAGTTTCTTCATTCGTACAGCTATTAAAAACTAATGAAGCTAAATTCTGATATTAAAAAAAATAACCGGGGTACAGACAATGTGGATTTCTTCTTAACCACAAGACTCAAACAAACCAACCAATGGGTGGTACTGGTGACCTCATCAGCTTACTTCAATAGACACAGAAGTACGAGTAAAAGTATGATATCGCCATTATTCAAGTCCTAGCCACATAAAAATTGGTCAAGGACAGAGGAAACCCAGATATCTTCTTATGATGACTTCCAAATGGAAAATACTCCGGCATTTCCAAATACGAGCGACACTGGGGGTTTCTGCAGCGCACTTTAACAGACACATATGGTAAAAGTAAGACTTTCTGTTTAAGCTACAATGTTTCATCAATATTTCCAAAGAAGGACTCGTCATGAGAATGTAATAATGTTTGATTTGTTACATACAAGTAAATAAAAAAATACATGATATTAACAAGCCAAAAAACCCTGTTAACACAAAGTGGGTATTAGCCACCCATAATAAACCGCCAAAACTGGGAAAAAAATTCACTTTTTACTGTCTTACGTAACAAAGCATGACGTGAAAGTCACAATTAACAAAATTATCCTTTCAATAAAAGTAGAGGCCAAAGCATTTCATACAGCCAAATGAATATTTCAGTCACTGGCATTAATATTGCAGAAAGTGTACATGTCAGCATGGGCTAGCACCCCAGCGGGGCTCTTTCATGACCACCCAAGAGCTGTAATGTTCAATTACTGCAGTACAGCAAAATGAAATGAGCAACTTAAGCTAAGCCAGGATTGAATTTCACTTGCTCTTTGGAAACCAAGCGCAACAAAGCAGAAGTGACCTAGAAATGGTGCATTGTGGTTATGGCTCCAACTGGTGATGGTAGTAGGGCTGCCAAATACCGTTAAAAAAAATACAACCACATGTGGTGAGACATCACCCAGTGACAAAGCAGCCCAATCTTCTGTCAAAGGGGGAAGTCTTTTCAGAATTTAACAAAACTTGGCCAGCAATAGGAAAATATCTCAGGTTCCTTAATCTACAATTCAAAACCATTCAACTTTCAAAGATTTGTATTAGTAAATGTTTTATTTATGAAATTTCTGGATTTGTGAAGCATAACGCAAACAAATTCAATTATTTCAGGTCAAAGAGAGGATAATACAGGAAAGAGGGAAACAAACAATTACTTTTCTGCACCTCCTTGGGACATGGACTTTATTAAAGAAAAACAGTATTCTACATTCACATGATTTTGGATAATTTGTACTTTAGCATCATATGACGCTATGTATTCGACAAATACATTTAAATATAAAATTCAGAGCATGGATCTATCTGATCAGTCACCTATATATTATCACCGGCTATAATTTTGATCATGTAATCACTGGCGTTATAACAGCTCCCGTGATTTAGCTAACTTCCACTGTACTGTAGTTAAGTTCAGAGTGTCCGCTATTATTGGGAAGGCCAGAATCTGAAATTACTTCTCGAACAGGCCAATACTGCGCTGCTAGAAATAGAAACAGATGTCAAAAATCTGGAGTTCCCCCAAGTGGAAAAATTGTGACTCAGCGAGTACTGTATGACATGATACTGCTTCTGCTTAGATACTCGCACGTAACTGGAACTCTAAAACAAGCTACAAAGCTACAGCCTTGGCAACATGGCCATGTTTGCTAACTGTATTGTTGCCTAGTTGTATTATGTAAGTGCATTAGTCTGTGGGTTAGGTAAAATGCTGGTTGTGCAATTTTCCATTACATTTTATTTGCATAAAGCCTTCAGCAGATACTGTCTACAAGGTACATGCCTACAAGGTATGAGACAATATTTAAATCAACTTCGGAAACCTCCAATGTACACCTAGAAACACACCCACACACACGCACCAATTTCTTTTCTAATTAAGGCAATATATGGAAATAAGAAGAGAACATTGGAAGTACTAAGAACTACACTGTTCATAATGTAGAAATGCTCTAAATGAAAGGATGCTTTTAACCCACAAGGCCTGCTGTTAACTGCTGGAATGTTTAAATTGATTATGGTGCATGTCTCAAAGAAACTGCTACGGTAAAATTGCTTGCATGATTGTTAAACAGTTCAACCACATGCCCTGACGGTAACATTCCAGCACGATCAGATCCCCCTAAAATTACTTTTAAATGATAATTTTATAGTGGTTTAACGGCAGTATGGCTGTCACGCCACATTTCCAGCCTTCAAAACGACTCAGATTATTTAACATTTATTGGATGTTCTAGAGAGCAGCCTGAAGAAATCTAATTTCTAATGACAGTCTATCATGTAGCCTATTAAGTGTTCCAGAGGCAATTGTGGCTTGAATTCCTTCATTTTAACTCACTGAAGCAAAATTCCACTATTACAGTTCTTAAAACATGCCTTATACTAAATGTGGGGAATATGGAGTAATGTGGCCAGGTTACTAACTTTTCGATAAAAACCGTACATTTAAAGTAAATGTAATGTGCATCCATAAAACATTTAAATTTTAACATCAAAATTTACTGCTCACAAAAATTAGGGGACGCTTAAAAAAAAATTAATGAAAATGACCCCTAATCTTTTGGTTTTAGTTTAGATCTTTACCTTGCCTATTCAGAACTACCCTCTGTTCAAATTCCACAGTGCTCTCAAGATGGATGACACTTAAGTCTCCAACAGATTCTTGCTTTTTGTTCTTTGAAGGCCACAATCATAAAAATTACTTGCATAATTTATCACATTCATACTGATCAGTTACATTTCTCTTTGATTCCTCTAAATTGGCCTAGTGTGAACGTGTCTGGTATCGATGTAAGCTATTAATGCTGATGCGACTAGGGCCGTCCCAATTCCTAAATAATCTTCTAATCGCAATCATTTAAAATAACTACAAATTATTGCAATTATGTATGACTATAGCCATAATTATGAAAAGGATGGTGAAATAATTTAGACATATCTGAAGTGTGGCATTCAGTTTTACTATTATAGAGCTGCACCTACCTGGTCAAAGAGTTGTTTGCCTGTTGTGTTGGGCTGAATGGCAAACTCCAGCTCAGCATCCATCGTAGTGACCCGTACATTGATCTGAAAAGCAAAGACCAGCCATTTGACTACTGATAGCATTGTGTGAGCCTAGGACTCTGTGCCCTTGTTAATAAAAAAAAGGTGCTCAAAAGGAGAGCTCATTCTACAAAGAAACAATCAATCATAACAGCAACAAAATGTTCATTTCCTGTCAACTTTTATTGCCTTACTGAACAAGTCTTCGGCAGTACAGTGTATAAAAAACAAAAATCAAAGTATGCTGATGTTTTAAAAGCTGTTAAATTTCACATCTGTGCACAGTTTGTTTAATTGTCAGTCATGGGTGTAGGTGTGTCTGGATAATAAGTACTTGACATTTTACCACCTAAAAATGTTTAAACTTTCATTGTGTATCCCTCAAAACAATTCCAATAATGTTAACTCTTGTCAATTGAAGACACTGATCCACATCTGCATTACACTGTATACTATAGATGTTTTTACTAGTTAACTAGTCATTATAAAAACTAGTCAACTAGTCGTGTTTTCCATGGATATAGCAAAAAACTCGAAGTCTCCATTTTAATTTATTCATTTTTTTAATTAGCACAGTTAAATGCGGATTAACAACAGCAGAGAACGTATCGTATCGCATTGGATATAGGCAGTCTCTAAATTCAAATTCCTGCTTCAGGGCTTACTTAAGCTAGACTTTTGAAGACGACAATAAATACATTCTAAATCCTCTATTACAGCAATGCAGTGCTTAATATGAATAAGATCCAGTGTTATAATATCTATATCTATATATATCTCATATCTCTCTCTCTCTCTCTCTCACACACACACACACACACACACACACACACACACACTATCTATCTATCTATCTATCTATCTATCTATTTATTTGCAACCTTTTGGACAGTTCAGCTTCTGTGATGGTAACTGATGTAATTCAATCATTAGCATGCAAGTGTGAGCTCATGGGAAATGAGGTTCAGAAACAGTTAAAAAAAAAAAAAAAAAAAGACTGCTTAGTACAGACAATGCAAGTATTTTTCATGAATACAATGTTGTATTTTGAAGGCTAATTTGTCACATGTTGCACTATGAGCACTTATGTTTATACATTCAGGGAGCTTTTCCCTTATCTGAGGTTTTACAAATTAAACATTGCACTGCACAGATTACTGTAATATTGGACTTTTATTTTAAGTATTTCCAGACTACAAAAGTATGAACACCATGTTTTAAAGAGCAGCTGCTTTTCTAACTGTTTTCCTGGAGATTTGCAAAAACTGCTTTTTCCCCCTCCTTCTGACTAATGGCGTACAGCATCCCATGGTGACTAGTGGATGTCCTAGGCAACTAGTCTATGCAACCCCTAACTACACTATGGGGTGTAAATTGTTGTTTTAATAATAATGTCACTAATTTAGCAAAAACATGCCTATATTCAATGCATGTATTAACTGTGTAACCAGGTAAGATATAACTATTCCACACTGTGCTTGCAGTGTCCTAGCACCACAGTCCAAGCTAGCATTCTACAGAAAAAAAACACATGCCTGAAGTAAAACCTGAATAAACAAACCACAAAAGAAAACCAAATTACAAACACCACCTGCCTTGCTGGACCAACAGAAAGACCCACAGAAAGCCAGATAACAATCGCACCCAATTACATCGCAAAAGACACGGTGCCATTTCAAGCAGCTGAGCAAGATGGTTTCATACTTGTGAATACTGTAACCCACAGCTGTACACTGTACCAAAGTATCACCCAATTATGGTTCCACAAAATCCCTGAAATTAGCATTTAGATATTGTTTTTGCAGTTAAATTTAGTGTGAGAAACAACCTTCAGCAAAAAAAATTTCAAAAATGAAATAAACACACCTCAAATTCAGACAACTGCATTATGTTTTACAGACAGTTTATAGTCACATCCGTTTTTACCTCCTACATCAATTTAAATGAGGGGGAAAACATACAATAGAAACAGTGCCAGGAAAATAACCTCAAGCAAAATGCTTCCTTTTCTTCTTAAAGACCCAGGCAAGGGCAATGCCAAAACAGACTATTTGTACAGAAAGAAATAGCTCTTGACTAAACAGACTTATTTTCTGGCAGGACACAGGGTGAGGGGTTGTCGCAAACACAGAAGGCCAGCCTGCTGCTCAATTTGTTGCGGAACGAGTACGTAGAAGACTAGACGCAAGTGTTTAAATGACTTGCACGTGGCATGCCTGCAGGTGCAGGAAATAAACTGAAGAAAGGCAACGCTGATAAGGGGTCACAGTGGGTGGCTGCAATAAAAGAAGGTCTACATACACGTTTGTGCTCTCTGAGCGGTACACATTCACTGATTCTTTGCAAAAACAGCACTCCTTTTCCAGCCTGCGTTTTGATGATGCATAGTGGGTGGCCAAGCTTTGTGGTCTAAAGCAAGGCCTGTTGGAGGAGGGATGATCCTAAGGTCAATCTTGATCCATCTGTGTGCTTGTGTGATCACATAAACCTCCCTCACATCTCTGTGCGGTGCCAAATTACAGGCTGGCTGATGGTACGCATGCGTACCAAAAGGCTACATCTAATTACTCTCCCCTCTGAAGCACAAACGCACCACTCTCACTCTCACACACACACACACACACACACACGCACGCACACACACGAAAGGTGAGCCAGGGACCTGTCCTGTTGGAATAGAGTTACCTCTCATATCCCATGTGCTAAGCCTTCCTTTTTCTTCATTCTCTCACTGACATTTCACTTCTCACACACAGACACCTTGCTCATTCTCTTTCTCAAACAAAGACTGAACTGACGGGAAGGGTGATTTTTAAAAGGATATGGCACCCCAGTAGAATTACACTAGGTATGATCAGAGGTCACAGACGAATTTGCTGAACAGTTAAGGAAGTTAAACAAGCTGGTTACTGGTTATAAGAAGAAGTTACACAAGTCGAAGCTGGTTTGTAGATCAGTCAACAAAATTCACATGGTGGGCCAATTCTTCTAAAACAACATGTTTACATGCATACACTGGACAATCCGATAATGATTGGGTTTTCTGCAGTTATCTGACTATTCAAGCGGCTAAGTATATAGTTATATTACTCCAATCAAGTAACCCAATTAACAGAGCTGGATCTTAGGCCAGTAATCAGAGTATTAATAACGTGTGTACCAGCTACCCGACGTCAATAAGATCTGGCAGTTTCCACATGCGTGCAAAGTGGCTAGTGGGAGAAAACATTGCTGCTAGGCCCACTCATTCTTAGAGGTTTGCTTCCTTTTGTCTTATTCACATAGTCCAGGTGGGGATTCTCTATTGGGATCTGCAGTTAATTGCGACACACATTAAATGGAAATCTAAGACTTTGTGGAAACTCTGATACAAAAGAAAATACTCAAGAAAATGAAGAATTTGATTATTTAATGGTAAAAATTTAAGTTAACATCACATATTTCGGTACGATTATTGGCTGGATAATTTCGCATTGATTATAAAATACTTCTTGGGACATAAAGCTCTACATGGTCTGGCCCCACATTATCTGTGTGAACTCCTTGAATCTTACAACCCAGCTTGTTTACTTCGCTGACAGGGTGTAGGAATTCTTTCAGTTCCTAGAATTAAAAAACTAAGCGGACAAACAGCAGGGGAAAAAAGCTCTCTCATACCTAGCCCCCCAGCTATGGAATTAACTTCCCTATTGAGTTAGAGATTCAGAAACTCTCCAAATCTTTAAGTCTAGGCTAAAGACATTCTTATTTAATCAGGCTTTTAGTTAGATTTAGACTATGACCCATGGCTCAGGTTGGCTCTTGCCTCTCGGCTGTGTTACCTTCTGGTTCTCTACCTTTAGCTATGCTGCTATAGTTAGTGCTGCCGGAGTTTTCATGCTGCACATGGCATCAGTAATGGATAAGAAACGGTGTGCTCCTAAGCCATAAGTAACTACATTTTCTTTTTTCTCTTAGAGCTGATGTTCCGGTACCAGTTCCAGCACCACACACTTAGATGTTCCTCCACCTCAGCATCACTCTACTGGTCTTCATCAACAGAACCCAGTCCCATCATGTCCGGGTTCCACCAGAGTGCCCTAACTCCCCCCATCATTTAGTTATTAGGAGATGATATGCCTCCAATAAGGAGGACTGAGGACTCATTTTAAAATCTATTTTGTTATTTATTTTGTATTTTTATTTCATTTAATTGTATTACTAATTAAATTTTTATTATTGAATTAAATTATATTATTTATTTAATTGTACTTTTACTTTAATATAATTTTAAGTAATTATTCAATTAACATTAGGCCCCACCATGGAGGATGGGTCCCTTTTTGAGTCTTGGTCCTCCAAAGGTTTCTTCCTTCTACTTTCAGGGAGTTTTTGCTTTCCACTGTCGTGCTAGGTTTGCTCGATTTGGGATTGGCCTTTTAAGATAATATAAGCTTGTAAGGCTGCTTTGAGACAATGCTCCATTGTAAAACGTGCTATAGAAATACATTTGAATTGAATTGAATACTGAAAGGTAATATCCGAAGAATACATGTATGTACTTACAGATTTATGTTGAAACCCACTGCATTTTATTCCTATAGATGCCAGCCTTCCGCTGTGCCTATGCCACATATTATGAATTACTTATTAAGGAACTATAATGACATTGCAGTATAGTCACACCTATATAGCGTTGAGCTACCTAATTAACTTTTGTTCATTTTTCCACCTTAGAGTGAGTCATACTATAAGACAGACAAATCTTACACCACACCATCTAGCCTGCATTAGATTATTTACGCAATAATCTCTTTGCAAGGGCAGTGGTGGCAGAGTGGGTAAGGTCCTCTACAACTGACTTGAAGGTTCACAGTTAAGCCCTTAAGCAAGACTCTTAACCTCAGCTGTTTGGATTGCACCTTTTAAAATTGTATCAATTTGTATATCTGGATAAGGTCTGCTGAATGTTAGAAATGTACTTTTGGAACTGCAAATAAACCTAGTGTCTGAGGACGTTGTTATGAATACGTTTTCTGCAAAGAACTTCTGTAGATTTTCATTCTAGAGCAAAATAGGTGCCACATCTAATAGTCATTTCAAGAGTTAGTTGAACGAGAGGAATTGAATGTATTCCTGCTTGGTTAGAATGCAAATTCTAAAGCTAAATGCTTAGTTCTGGGAAGATATGAGTTTAGGAAAACTTGTGCAATAATAATAAGAATGTGCTATTTATACTGACCAGACTTTCAGTGGTCTTCAATCCTTACCTTCATGTCTTTTGTTTGAGAACATTCAACACATAGATGATGTTTGGATTGACTAATTTATGCATGTGTAATCTGATCTGTCTAATTAGCATTTCTTCACGTTAAGCCATGTTTTGCTTTTTGTTTTTGTTTTTGAATCCAGACCAGTAAAAGTGCATTAGTCATGTTTTTATTGTTGTTATCATTACACTCATTTACTCATTTTCATAGTCGTTGATTCAAAATAGGGCCAGTCCCTGGTGAAGCACTCACTTTGGGACACTAAAGAACTAACCAACTGGCCTAAAGCATTTCTTTGGGATGTGGAAGGAAACCCATGCAGACATAGGGAGAACATGTTGCCCACTGTTGGGCATTGGAGCAAGTAAATGTGGGTGTTTTATATGAAGAGCACCTGAAACACACCGGTTGAGACTGGACCTAACACCTGTTCAACTATTTGAATAAGCTTATTCAGCCATAGAATTCTGTGGTTACATATATGGGAGGTAAACAAAAAAAAATCAAATGTTTTTTATAGTTCACCTGGACACATGTCTGAGCCAAATTCTACACAATGCACATTTAACATTGTCCTTGGTTTGTTTATTCAGTACAGGTTTACTGCTCACTTCACTTTTATGGAAAGCTCTTAGAGCAAATAAGCGCATGGCTGATAATATGGGGACTAGAGCAAGAGGATGTGCATTTGTAGCAAATGAGGTGTGTAGAAAGAATAATAAAACAGAACAAAGCCACCTACTTCTGACTCCAGGTGATGTCAAATAATCCAGCTGGATTTAAAGTACAGCAATAACCCATTTTGTAGGTTTATATGTCTGTACAGTTTTGCGATGTCAGTAAAACTGGCCTTAATAAAATGTTGACGTTTAATAGATTGTTGGCTTGTATATTATTTTCTGCACAATCACATTTTTTATACACTTAGAATAACTTTTGGTGGGGACTCAAATATTTATAATGCAGAATATTGTAACCCACAAGCCTGATATCTTAGTTTCTAATCCACAGAAAATAGATTTCTGCAACACTATTGTTGTGCATTTGCTATAATAAACCAGATGTAAGGTAATATGTAAAGACTTAACTGGTTAAAGCTTCGTCTGTGTGCAAGTGACAGTTTAAGAAAACACACATGCACACGTACAGACAACAAATGCCTGATGTCTTTATTTTAGTGGTCTAAAACGTATTTGTACTTTTAGTATGTTATGTTAGCATAAATAATATTTAATTACAAAAATTGTGTTTATTTGTCCTTTATATCTTTATAATTGCAGAATAACACCCTCTTTAGTGTTAAATCACTTGTAATCTAATTAGTGTTAAAAAGCTTTTTTTATATATAGTTGTGCCCCTACGACTGGTTCAGCTGTGCCCCTTTCAATTCTGTGTCCCAGTGTGACAAGTATAGAAACACCAATGTAAATAGGTCTGCTAAATGATATTCAGCAGCAAAAATATTCCCTCGATGGGATGCCAGTCCATCACAATAATTTTAAATTTGACAGCTTAAAATCGGATACAACTAAGGTACATCCTGCACATTTGAGAAGGCAATGTGTAAAAATGACACATAAATGCACACTTTACAAATGACGTCTTTCAAAATGTAACTGGCACTATTTCATGAAAAAGTAATCCCATTACCCATATACTCTACTTACAGTTGTCATCTAAAACCCAAATTAATGTGTACCAATGAAAAAGTACAGTATATGGCTAACAGTTAGTAGTCCTGTGACATACTTTGTTTGAAACAAAGAACATTAATGTTCAAATTCATAGCTTTATGTCATTTTCCAGAGGCAGTTGTGCATATCTGGCCAGCAGATGTCACTTTTGAGCATTTCAAAATACTGAATTGTTTCTAATTTTTTTTCAAAGCAAATGTAGTAGTTCAAATGATTCGAAACTTCACAAAGCATTTCTCCAGCCATTTTATGAGTGCAAGTGCAAATTAAGAAACAAGACCTGTTTGCTGTTAGTTTATATTCTTTGCTCATAAACACAAGTAACATTTTTATTCATAAGTAGCTGTAATGATTTACAATACTTATTTACAGGAACATGCGATTACTTACCTGTAGTGTCGCATTTCCAACCATTTTAAACAGTAGCAGAGACCATTTTGTAGTCAGACCGCACAATCTCTGAGTATTTCCTTAGGACTT
The DNA here is from genome assembly GCA_034779995.1 of Parotocinclus haroldoi. Taxonomy (NCBI): domain Eukaryota; kingdom Metazoa; phylum Chordata; class Actinopteri; order Siluriformes; family Loricariidae; genus Parotocinclus; species Parotocinclus haroldoi. The sequence continues at coordinate 3,997 of JAUZST010032136.1, read as the reverse complement.
TATAATTGTTTTTGCAATTTCAGGCTAAAAACGTTCAATCTTAAGGAGTTCCAGACAGGAGCATGTACTTGTCCTTTAAGAGGCGGCATGGTAACGCGTGGCGTTACCGTTCGCTACAGTCATGAACGCAGAGTAACCTTCTCTGTGGGAGGAAACGCAAGCTGGCTCGAGCGGAGTTACTGGTGAGTTTAAACCTCGGATCACGTCTCTTTACTTTCTCAAACTAACCAGTAACACGAAAGGGGCTTCGCTTTGTTGTGTCATAACTATCATAACATTAGTGCAACAGAAAAACCGTAATGTTGGTAAGACAATTGGCGTCGTCTACTAGTAAATATTATGCTAACGGTTATCTTCTTCGTGCTTGAAGTTGCTTGCGCTGGAAATGTTGAAGGTTTTTGTTTCTTCAACTAAAACTTTAGTGCAAAAGTAATACATCTGGCTGATATTTCGTTTTTATCACACTAGCGAGCTACGAAAGCCAAACAAGTGGGCAAGTGCAGCAGTGCACCTGTTAAACCAGCTAGAGAGTAATCCGACTGTTACATTAACGTTAAATTACGCCCGTATGGCTTTCCTGTATTAGCCAGTGTAAAATCGAACGTATCTTGACTACGTGAATACGGAATTGATTGAATTGTTTCCTTTATGTTACTGCGTTGAAGCATAAAACGTGTGCCTTCTCATAACCACGAACTTCTAGGCTTCTTATTGTGTATTGTGAATAGATAAGTCAGTCGTACTGCGATTATTGCATAATAGAACGGTTAGAAGTTTATGTTGCCCTTTTAAAGTATTGTTGTAAAGTTGTTTTGCTATCACTGTGCTTTAGGTATTTGCCGTTTTACTAAGTTTCCTTCAGGACTATTAGCGTTAATGTGCTAGTAAGATCTATTTCAAATCTATTTCAATAATAAGTGTGATCCTGTTATTTGTATTGATTAGACACTCCAATCAGTCATGAATTCCCCCTTATGCAGCATTGTCATAACCTAAATCTGACTAATACTTCACAATATACAGGTCTGTGCAAAAAATCTGGACCCCCCCTGGTTAACTAGGCGTGCAGTCATACAGTGTCAATAGATCCACTAATGTTTTGTTGATTTCATAACTTAACTGACTTGTTAATAGTCAAAATATCTCATACAGTTAGTTATGTAACGTTTAACGACCGTCCAACCGAGGTCCGTTCCCGTAACAATTTATAATAGGAAATAAAAATCTGTCTGTTAACTCCTGGAGGTTGTGGCTGTAAACAATCGGTCACCTCAGCAGCCAATCAACGCTGCCGATCCACGAGCAGAGGCAAGAGTTAATGAGTCTGTTGGTTGTGTGTGTTTAACTACCTAACCAATCTTGTGCTCGCTTTTTGTTAGCTCACGTTTGAACTATGGACTTTCCTAATCTGGCCGATGTGTTTGGAGACTAAGATTTTTTTGGATGCATGTTGCTTGTTTTTGTGTTTCGGACTTTGCGCTGCTTATTTGTAACAAACTGTGAATTGCATACACACAGTGTGTATATGTATATATTCTCTCCCACCTATAACTATATAGACATTTAATTGTCTCGGTTTCAGGTGTCTGTAATACTGTCCATCGATGCTTTTTGGCTTTCATCAAAAAATTATTAGATCTATTTCATACCTATGATAATGTCTGGTCTGCATCCTGTTTCACAGAACTTAACGTTTGTTAAATGGTATACATCTGTATTTAAGATGAGGAGAATGTCAGGTGTACATCATGTGTATAGTAAGAGACGTGGCATGGGCAATGGCGACAAGCACAACACAGAGACCAAGAAAGGTGTGACAAATGAATATATTCACTGTTTAATGTGATTTAGTGTCACATTATTTAACAACTATGCCTGGCTCCTGCGAGTTCCATGGACTGGTCCCATGGTGCAGGTGTTTGACAACACCTGGTCTCCCTTCCTTTTCCTGTTCCTTTAGCAGTGTTTAGCAGTTCCTTTAGAGTAAATAAGCAAATAAAAAGCAGTAGTGTGGGCTTAGTTAAGCCATTTGTGTGCATGTCTTAAACAAAAGCAAGGTGATGATATACAATACTTAGACTTCATGCAATTTCAACACTGCCACATGTGAAACAACCTTGTCAGAGCTCATACATGCCTACAGGCAGCAAAGCCTAGGGAAAGTAGAGCGGGTTTGTGCTGGGTTACTTGGAATGAGGAGACTAGGGTAATTGGAAGCCATTTCTTTCACTGTTGTCGGCAATCTGTTCAGATATCAGTCGCACATTGCCAAAGCTGGACAACAAGAAGGATCCAATGGCAGAGAGGACGATGACGGGTGACAGAAGTGCTACTTGTAATGTCTGTAAAAATGATGAATTCAAGTCATAGGAACACAATATGGCAATATGTTGCAATTAGTCTTCACCAGGCTGTTGTGATAATTCTTTCTGGATATAGTGCTTGCGTCTGGTGCGTCGGAGTACTTTACTGGTACAGAGTATGCTATTTCATCATATGTTGGTGTTTAAAGTGCTGAAGTAAGCGCACGACAAGATGGAGTGCAAAGCGATGCAGACAAGTTATCTATGTTCTAGATTGCTACATTTAAGTTGGTACTCATCACAGGCTTCATACGGTGTGCTTTAAATATTTGAGTTAGGCTTTTTAAAAATATTGTAATAAAAATAAACACGGCCTCCCCGGCCAGCCGGTGCCCACCTGGCAACTCTGGGCACAAGGGCAGGAAGAACCCTAGAAGTGCCACCAATCCATCTTGGAGAACACACACGCACACACACACACACACACACACACACACTAAGGGCTACCCAACTACCCTACAGAGATAGTTTAAATGAAGTTTCCACACTTCAAATTTTAGTAACAAAGGTGATATATGTTTTGTTATATACTAAAATAAGAAAGAAAATCAAATGGTTCCATTAATAATATTGATCTGTGGCACTGTATTTTCTATTTTTCGCTTTAGACAGGCTTTAGTATAAGCTAAGGCTTCAAAGACACACTATAGAAATTGCTAAAAGTTCTATTTAATTTGAATTTGGTGTCCTTGGGTCCCCGGCTAATGCAGGAACTTTGTATGCTAATGCGTGCATCAGCACAACCCATAGCCTCTTCTCGCTTCTTTTCATTGGCAGTAAATCTGCGACCAAGCTTTCTGCATCAGCATGCTATTTTTGCCAGTGCTTTGATCAGTTATCAGTTTCTTTTGTGGCCTTTCCACCGTGGAAAGTACATTGACATTGGTACTAGATTATCTTGTAAGTAAATATAATCCACAGACTGTGTGTGGCAAAAATGCGGAGTGACCCTGAGCTGCCATTTGTTTGCTTTCCCCCCCCAGTGTTATTACTTAACAAGGCACATACTGATACCATAAGGCAACAGTAGAATGTTTTAGGCTTGAAACACATACGTTGCTATTAGTATCAGTGGACATTTCAGTGGCGCACACAATTTACATTAAGACTAGTTGTATATACACACAAGTCAATGGTAATTTACAGTGATCAATTAACCTAACGTGCATGTCTTTGGACTGTGGGATGAAACCGGAGTACCTGGAGTAAACCCACAGAGCCACGGGGAGGACCCAAGTCGCTCCACTCTGGGAATGAACCCAGGACCTTCTTGCTACGAGGCACTGGTGCTACCCATTAAGCCACCATGTTGCTCAAACACATAGGAACTAACCTTACTTGTATACAAAGCTGCAGTGGTGCTTGAAATTTTGTGAATCCATTGGAATTATTTTTGTATTTCTGTGTGTATGTGGCAAACTTTTTCACACAAGTCCTAAAAGTTAATAAAGAGTCCCCAGTTAAACAAACGAGACAAAAATGTTATGCATGGCCATTTTTTTATGGAGGAAAATGATCCAGTATTACATATCAGTTATGTTAATTATTAATATGTGTTAATTATTATAGTTAGCATCCATGCCACCCATGGAGGATGGGTCCCTTTTCTGAGTCTTGGTCCTCTCAAGGTTTCT
>JAUZST010032125.1:0-28923 GCA_034779995.1 Parotocinclus haroldoi | reverse complement strand
GTGTGTGTGTGTGTGTGTGTGTGTGTGTGTGTGTGTGTGTGTGTGTGTGTGTGTGTGTGTGTGTGTGTGTGCTTGAGCTTTAGAACATCCGACCTCTTTATCCATTTATTTTCTTGTCATTTTGATCACTTGTTTATCTGCTTGGTTCTGGACAGGGTCTCAGGAGAGTATGTTCTAACTGTACATGAAAACTGGGGGTGTAAGGGTACGCTCTGCTCACAGTTCCATTCAGTTCACCGTCCTTCGATTTTCTCACAGTTAATGATTTTACATGCGCTACAAGACGATTCTACACACCACAAAAAAAAAACATTGGTCGTCTGCATTTAAAATCAGCGTGATAACGGGGAAAAAAATAACTGAATCGGCAGAACAAATCGACAAAAAAGAAATCTTCATGAATCGTTGAGGTAAAATGTTTCATTAGTCATAGCATTGATTTGAGGTCCCATCGCCTCACAATTGGGATTAGCCTTTTAGATAATTGTATTACTGTAAAGCTGCTTTGAGACAATGCTACGTTGTAAAGAGCGCTATAGAAATAACATTGAATTGAATTGGAATTGAATCGCCTGATTGCGCCCTCTGGTGTTTAGGAACTGGAATTGCTTTAGTTGTCCTAAAGAGAATGCACGTTATATCTCCATGGAAACAGTGTTATTATATCTCTGTTAAATACCTGTTAAAACATTACATCATGATTATCCTTTATATCTTGATCATTAATACCGTTGTTAGCCATTCTTCTCTTGTTGATTCGTCCTCTTTGGATGGTCAATCAAAGGTTGCTAGGAGACAGCTTGAGTAACTGTTTTCTAGGCTTACAGCAATTCAACTGGTAGATTAAATTAATCCCATTAGGGCCAGTGAGAAACATAATAATCAGCCTTGCATTCATACCCCATACCTCAGTATCTCTCTCTCTCTCACACACACACACACACACACACACACACACACACACACACACACACACACACACTGGAACACATTCCTGTACACACAGGCCTGATAAGTCGCCTGGCAGTGGACGGCACTGAGGAGGCCATAGGTGTGGAATTCCTGGCTGAGTCTAAACCAAGCCTGTTCAATTTCCCTTTGTTTCAGATCTAATTAAATGTTTCCCAGCAGCTAATTAGCTAATTACCTTAATGCCTCTTAGCTCAAAGAGCCACAACCAGCCGTTATAGATTCAAAGAAAATATCTCCATAGATATATATGAATGCCATCACAATTTAGGTGATGTGATGTATGATTTATGACATATTTAATATGAACATTTTGCCATATTAATTAATTACATTTTGTTGCTCTCTTGCCTGTTTGATGTTATTATTATTTGTATTTAAATTAGCACTGCACAGCCATATGTATAAACCACATGAGCTTCAGCACAATGCAAATAACCTCTAAAATTATCTTATTTGAACTATATTCATTGGCCAGTTTAGCAGTAATAAATTGTCTTAGATCCTATAATCTCCCACTGTGGCAAAGATCTGGAACAGATGTGGGTTTTTTTGTTGTTGTTGTTTTGCTAAAATCTGCAAAACTTTCACACTTGTACAAGATTTCAAAGCGAAATGAAGCTTTAGTTCTGTGTTTAAAATAAGTGCTACGTTAAATTGAATACGAGTTTGTTTTGCTGCTTAGTTTAAAGTCAAACACCAGTTATGTGTGTGAAAGTCGCTATATATATATATATATATATAACATCCCAAATCTCCTTAGATTCCATTGGAGGACGGAAGATACTCCGTATATGACGTGCGATTGTGCCCTCTGGTGGTTAGAAAATGTAAAAGCTATAAATGTGAATTCCAAATCAAAAACGAATAAGGAAACGACGTTTAAATGCCTTTACGTAATTAACAACGTTAATTAGCTTAAAACTCGATATCTTCCCTTTCAGTTTCTTCCCTCTTAGCTGAATTCTGATCATTCCTTTCTGTTGATGTAAAGGCTTTGAATGTCTGGAATTTCAATGCCACGTTTTTTTTCCTCTCGTCACAGACCAACATGCACTGAAAATGAAAAAGCCCGGTATGGCAGAAGCTATATATTCCCTTCTTCAGATACCTGCATGCAGCGCAAATATATATGGAAATAAAGTTCAGAGTACAGAGACCTTCAGAGTCACACACTCACTCGCACACATACACACCACTCTGTGAATTTCAAACGCGTTCCATCATTTTCAGTATGTGGTTCTGAACGTGGCAGTCAGCCTATAATACCAACCATAATGCCACCCAGCAGCGCAGTGCGCCAGGGAGGGCAGGTTTCTCTTCTGCTGCATAAATTTCCCTCCAGCCAGTTCTGTCTTTTAAACGATCCCAAAGGAGCAACACCTGCTGTAGGACAATCAGTACTACATAAAGCCTGACTGCTACCTTACCTTCTTATGAGATAGACGAGTTTGGGTTTCATGTCACTTCTTTTTCTTGTCTTGTATTTTGTGTCTCTGTTGTATATTGTGGTTTCGTGTTGTTGCTGCTGTTGCACACTCCTCTGGGAGAAGTAAAGTCAGCAAATGAGTCTGTATGTTTGTAGTCAATAAGAAAACCTGAAACTGATAGTGATTCAGAGCTTCAGTTATAAACGAGTCCATCAGTAACTCTAGGGTTAGGCTCATGTTTTGGGTTCCTCCGTTACACTTTGTGTTACTGCTATTCTAACTGGGAGATAATCAGTAAACCATTCCATCCGGTCTCTGCACTGATTCATTTAGGCAGTCGGTAATGTATTTTTCCAACTTTTTACAGCATTTAAATATTTTTGCTCCAAGTCACTTTATTTTTAGGATCCAATCAATGTGAATTAACAACGTAGATGGGTGGGAGCCACGTTACCCCTCTGTGTTTTTAGGAGAGGTGAAATGTTACAGTTATTAAGTCTGATTAAAGGTTTAAAGTGTTTAAAAGGTGACCCTGTTAGATTAAATTACTGTTTCTAGAACTGAACTCATTCCCTCTTGGTTGTGTGCAGCCAGGGAGGTGTGCTTATTTATGATTTTGTTTCATGATGATTCTTTATATTTTGGTACTTGTGTGTGTGTGCGTGTGTGCGCGTGTGTGCGTGTGAAGCCTCCACTTTGGAATACCACTATAGGCTAGGCGGATATAAACCTTGGGCAGAAGCCATCACACACACACACACACACACACACACACACACACACAATGTCAATAAAATCTTCCCTTTTTTTCTCTATCCTGCTTTTTCAGCCCAAAGTACCTTCTTTTGTTTGTTGTTCAACAAAGATTGATCCCAGAGCCTTAGGATGCAGCAAAAGTCAATGCACAAAGGTTATACGACAAGAATGCTTAAGTACAAACCATCTCCATTGGCAACGGTAAAAGAAAATATAAAAATGAAAACTATTAAGCATATCCAGCTTGCCCTAAGGTACTGAATGAACAGACAGGCTTTCCATCATCATCTGACAAGCTGTAGTTTAAAAAAATAAAAACATTTTAAATTGGTCCCGTAAAAGCTCACAGGCTTTTAGAGCAAGTTTTTTTGTGCATGATTGTATTATTACTCATATGGGCAGAGGTCTCAATTCAAACAGAATACTACAGTAAATGCAAAGAATGTGTCTGTTTTGTTTTATTTTATACATGCATTTCTACTGAAAATCTGTTACTTATGATGGTTGGGAGGAAAAATGGGCGTGGATTTTGGATATATAAAAAAGTCCCCTAGACTTTAACCTTTAAAGAATAAACAATTACTGAACCTTCATAGACGCTGATGTGTGTGAGCAGTACATGGATCATTCTTTAAATAAGGGCAAAATGTTTTCAAAGTGTTTAAGAGCGGTAGGTTAGCTCACATCTCTGGAGCAGAACGTTGTTCTTTTACTCGGTCTGTTATAAGAGCTTTATGAAGACGTGGTCGTGTTACAGACTGTCCTGCTAGGCCAGAAAGGTGCTGACCTCACATTTAACAAAGGAAACTCAAGAGGTAAATAACCCAAACGAACGAGATAAGAAATATACCCTGCTGGGATGATGTGGAAGGAGCAAGGGATGCTGGGAAGGGTAGTCTGGTAGTGTGTACAGTAGTTAGGTTGTTTTTTGGGAAATGATTGTGCTATTTTAAACCCAGAGTATGTGGTATGAAGATAAAAGCAGTGATGATCTCTCGAAGAAGCTATGGACACTTGCTGCGTAGCGAAAGCAGAGTGTTTATTAGATCCATTCTTTAATTAGCTAATGGACATAACAGGGTTTACTCTATATTCAATAGCTTAGTATTTTATTAATAGATCCAGACTACGATACAGAACCCAACCTCATCGTCAGGTACAGATCGAGGTACAAGCAGTGGCCACACCTGCAAAAGCATCATTACCGAACTTCATCAAGGCCTGACAGGAAGTCGTTATGTGTTTTTCTCTTCTCGTTTCCTTCTCAGACTCTCTGCTAAGCAAGCGAAAGAGCCTGTCACCACTTTAACAAAAATGTTTCACCATCGTGATCCATTACACTCAGCGCGCTCTCACACACACACACACACACACACACACACACACATGCTATTATCCTACAGCCAGCTTCTCTTCTCCATCAGTCCTCATGCTACATGCAGCTTCTCTAATTAATCCACACTTTCTGTATCGTTAATAAGCCATTCATTTAGGCACCGCCTACATATCCCTGAATCTCAATTAGAAAAGGCTTTTTGTTCAAATAATTTGTGACCGCAGTTCCATTTTTTTTATTTTCTCAGTGTAATTGCCAAGTGCTGAAATTGACCACGTGACTCGCTTAATGGGTTTAGAATGCAGAATGGTTTAAAGCGGCTCTGCGTAATGTTTTTCGAGAGATCATCAATCAAAAATGAATCGGGACACTTCCAAATATGGGCATCGCACATCACAGTAATGAACCTAACCCACAGTTTTCATCACGCCCGTGCTTTTCTTAGTTCTCTGCAACGCCCAGTCTAATCTACAAACGGCTAAATAATGTATGTTCAGACAAAAGTTTAATGCATAGCACTTTATTTGCCACCTAGCTAAACAGTCTGAGGTCCCTATGTAATGTCTTAAGGCGCTTTTTCAGCAGGACGTTTTGCCTTGCACGCTGCCAAAACTGTACAGCAATAAGACAGAGTACAAAGTGTTGTCCTGCTCTCCAAATTCCCCAGATCTCAATACAGTTCTTAATTTAGTTTACCCCATTACAGAGATCTTTGTTTGCCTTTGGTTGCCAGATCCCTCCCAGAGTAAACCTTAATAGAGGATCTAAGGCGTTTCTTTTCTGAGATTCAGTGTTGAAGAGAGGACGAACGGTATTTACCGCTAGCATGGAGCGAGCGTTTATCTCTCGGGACAGCCGGGCTTGTAACATAACGCAGGAGGAAACTTAAATATTCTGTCTGAATCACACCTCTATCTCGTACAGCTGCTCATCACGCACTTCAGTTTCTAATAAAACAGCGCAACATTCAAATCTTTTTTGATTTTTTTCTGCAGTCCGATTGTCATGATCAGGATCCAAACCCAAACCCCACCGTTTTTTTAAGGGTGTATTGTAACACCCCTCGGTGTGCCTGTGTGCCCCCATAGTCATGAATAAGTATGGTATGCGTGGTGAGGTCTGAGATTCCACTCTTTAGTTACTTCCACAAAGCCAACTAACTCGATAAGCCAGGTTCAGTTTGTTCATTTTTTGTTACTATAGCAACATATGTGTGTTTTGGACAAACATGGTACGTACCAGGCTTAAGCCCAGGCTTAACTAAGCTTCATTAATTCTATTGATGTCATGTAAGGACGGTCCAGGAACAAAGAAGTGCTGCAGGGCCCTCTAAATAAGTAAATAAATAAATGTGTGGATTTAGTTATTTCTTAATTATGCAGGAAGATTAGCAAATTAATTTATTATTAGAGATAGATATAATGCTTAATTCCAAAAACAAATATATATATCATATATCATATATCATCTTTATAAAACATTCACTGTGCATGAGTTCAGCCTTTGTTTTTATTTGAGTATAAAATAATGTGCTGATATATTATTGCTCAGACTGAACCTGCGTTTTAAACACTTTCTCTTTTTATTGCTCAGAAAATCAAACGGCTCAATCTCATTTTGTTTTATTATTGATAGGCATGTTTCAGTTTGTTCCCTCCCTACAATCATCTCTGCTCAAAGACTTTTTTCCCCACATCTTGCCAGTTGTCGCGTGACCCTAGATGATGTTGGTAGTCACACCCGGTCGTGACTGGTGGGCAGTGCCTGCCTCGTGCTGAATATTGCATCAGGGCTAGCCCCGGCACGATGACTCAAACCAGAGGGTGTCTACAGACACAACCTACATTCTCTGTCATATTCGGTGCATTTGCAAAGCTTCCCTTTGCTCATAAGTAAGAACTCTATCACCACCGGCGGGGAGAAGGCAGCATGGGCTGATGTATGGCACGGTGACATTGTAATGTCCCACTAAGCAGCAAGAAAGACAAATCTAGCTTTTCTGTCACAACACCAGAAAATGTCTATACAGAGATGTGAGCGCATCAGCTTTATTTAGATATCGGCGTGAGAGGAAAAGAAATGAGTCTGCACTGACGTTCTAGCAGACACAGAATTGCATTATTTCTACTGTTACCTGTTGGGAATCGTAATGAAAGCATTAAACGTTTGGGTCTACACGAATGCAGGTAACTGTGAGAATGTGGGCACAGGATTTGTGCTTCCAGGGCAAATCTACATTCGGTTATAATCACACACAATAGATTGTTTCTGCATGGGACTCGTGACCCGGCCGGAAGGCCATGCCGGGACACGAACACACGTCCGTGCACAATTTGGCTAATATCTTAGGAAGAGAAATATTCTTTCCTCATTCTGGTCCATTCTAATCACACTTTCAAACTAATTATCACTTACTTTATAACTCCTAGGGAACGCGCCAACCGAACAATATTAAAAATGTGTTCATTCTATTTTCACTTATTGACTTGACTTTACATGAACGACGTAGATAAGCAGGTGCTACGTTACCCCTCTGTCTTTTTAAGAGAGGTGACGTCACTATGGTAACGTCCATTTTGACAGCCTCGACTTACTGCACTCCCTAATTTTTGTATAGCGCAGTGTTCATGTTTGAGAAATCAGCTAAGATTGAGAAGTATTAAATTGCTCTCGCTCTGCGTTTCCAGCTCTAATCAGAATCGAGAGAGTAATTAGATGGCACTCGTGTACTGCTGGATGAAGTTTTAATTTGAGCAGCACGGCACTATTTAAGATGGAGAGCGTAATTAACTTTGAGGAATTGACCAGCTCCACCCCGGCTTTTCTTTACCCCTTTCTTCCAGATGGCCGTTCCTACAGAACCAATCAATTAATTCTGAGGGTGGAGGAACATGGGACTCTGGCCATAATTATCCACTTATGCTACACTTGGCTCTCTTAACTTTTAGGAAATTGCTTTTTCTTTCTTCTGAAGACGAGTCATGTGCGAGAGGTTTGAAAGCTTTAGGGAAGCGAAGAAAGGAGAGAATGGAGGGCTAATATTGACTTTAAAGGCTGCTTATGATTCTGTCTGAAAAGCAGAACCTATTGTGAGGCGGTATACAGTGCTTGAGAGCTGGGTAATTTAAAAAGCATTAGAAAGCTTCATGTCTTTCAAACAGCATGAGTAAGACAGACCGCTAACAGAGCGCTGATTAGAAGATTGTATCAGTCACTCTCAAACACTCATTCCACTACTCCAGTTTGATTCGTTTATTCCATTTCCCAAATTCAGTGCTGGAAACCAAATGTCTGATTCTTATTTGTTGTGACAGCAGAAAGTAGTAAGCAGGGTCTATGTGTGGGTGCAGGAAAAAAAAACAATCTCGACATGCTTAGTAATAACAAAACAAGAGGAGTCATTTTTACTGACATTTTCAGAACCATTAGGTCTGTGAGGACACGGCATTGTAGAGGAACCGCTCAAAAGTTCAGCCAAACAAACCCACCGTGTCAGGATGACGCATGTTGAAGCAGTGACGCTACAGTGACATTACGAGCCCAGAAGGTTTCTCTGAGTCCACTAAAGCGCTGCGAGTCCTGGAACTCAGCTTTGCTTATTACAGAGCTCATGAATTATACTGCTCAGAGTTAAGAATATTGATTCAGGATCACCATCCTGCTTTTTTAAGCACCAAAACTCAAGTGAGCGAAAAGAGTGAAAGAAATCACTGGAATAGCACTGTAATGGAACATCAGTCTTGGGTACCCAACAATGAGTCGCCATACGATCCTCCCCAGGCCCAGTCGGTAGGTACTCCTCAAAATACCAACAAGCCAATCCACCAAAGAAACATGGACAACCCAGGAAAACAACCAGCTGTAGGAGGGGAAAAGGTGTCAAACTTGCTGGAAGGTCCAAAAGAGCCAGAGAAAGAGCTTCCTTCTCAGATGTGACTAAATATTATGAGATCAAAGATCAGCAGATGATCTGGAAATGCGTCTGTGAATACAATGCAGCCCTTTAAACCCGACCCGTTGATTCTGACAATGTAAGTTGATATGATTATGTATCCTGTTGCTTGACGCTCTCTTGAATATACCCTCTGATATCTTGAGTAAGCAGCAGTGTGCGATTTCAGTCTTTTTAAAGGTGTGTAACAGCTTGTTGAAAGTCACCTGCCTCATCTGATTTATGGCAGTAATAAAAAGTGTTATTGCCATAGTTGCTCCTACTTCCCATCTGTGTTGTTTCCTACACAACTTCTACACAATGCATTTTGAGGCAGACACACACACAGAGCAGCTTTTATTCAGGGGGTGTCATGACTCACCTTTATTAGTGTTTAATCACAGCTCTCTGTACTATAAATACTTTATGCTCTCTACTTGAGCCTCGGCCCAAATGGTTCTCTCCTTCACTGTAACCCTCGTGATTGGTCGCGCTTCTAAGAGGGCATGGTTTCCATTTTGTTCTGACCCTTTAACTCGAAGGCAACTGTGAGAGCCGAAGTCGCAGTGTGCAAGATTGATGATGTTTCGTTTGTAGCGCTCAGGCTTGCTGAGCCTCGCTGATACCGAGACCCGGGATGACAGATGGAGCTCTGGACCTTTCCAACCTTGCCGGACGATGATATTTCATGCCAGATTCCGTGCCTCCTCTTCTTTACCCATTCTCTTGTGCTCACACCCCACACCTTGACCAATTTGAGAGCCATGGGCAGTTTGGCAAAGTTTGACAGGATGACAACAGACAGATTCTGATTCATGCTGGGTCACAGGGATGCTCTGTAACGAACGATAACAAAATGTAGAAGGGTGCTAGGTGGAGTCACGCTCGCTTTATTTCACATGGTGTGCAGAGAAACTCTGCGTACAGGTCCGCAGTTTGTTCATTTATAACCTGGGGCCTGCGTTTATCTGTTTGAAAAATAGAAAAGGAGTCCGAATGAAACTGAAAAGGAAGCTTGCTTAATCAGTAACGTTACATTAGCAGAGGATCTAGAGGAAAGGGTTGCAGTTTTACGGTTACTGAATCTCTCGTGTCCATCGTGCAATGTGAGGAGGCACCTCCAGCCTGGCCAGGCTCAGCAGAGACTCGTTTTGTCATGCCTCCAAAGAGGCAGTGACCAAATCTCGTTGCCTCTTACAGAAAATCGAATGAAGTACCGTTTGTGCTTTATGGAATTTATGAACCAACCTTCATTCTTGTTAGGCAGAGTAGGTTATTTAGACATGGCGTCAGACAGACTAGGTCAGAGAAAGGTGCAGTCGCTTTAAGAAAAGAAACTGAAAAGCAAGCGGAGTAATGTGGTATTGAGTGTGTGTGTATTCACCTAGCATTGAGAAACGAAGGATGAGTGGGTGAGCCCCACACACACACACTCCGAGGAAAGCAGAAATATGTTCTGTTACTAAGCAACTCAGCACATTGGACACTAAGCATTTACTCGAAGGTCTGACATGAAAACAGAGCAGCTGCCCGTATGATGAGGATACTGAACGATGAGGGCTTGCTGTACCAAAAGCTGCACCATCACACTGAATCAAATGCTGCCAACAGCTAATCCCAGATTGGTCAGCCTCAGATGAGGGCATTTTTCATCTCTTAGGACACAGAAGAGGTGACACACACACACACCTAATAAGATGATAAAGCAATGTCAGATTCCACCATAAGAGAGACAGATGACCCCTCCAGGTTTGCTTTACTCTACCATACAGGAAGAAGCCGGCCTTTTGTGTCCAACAAGGTCATGTCTCATTATTTAGAAATAAAATGCTGTGTCTACTGAGAATAGATTCCTATTAAATTTGAATCTTAGTCCAAAAGAGTTACACATAGGTGTGCTGTGTAGATAGTTAGGATGGCATTTCTCTCACAATAGCAGAGGGCTGGAGGGGGCACCCTGGGCCGTTGACTTTGATAACTCTTACTTTAAATAAATATACTAGATTAGGTGCGTGAGATTTCACCTGTTTCAGAGAGGATGCCACCAAGTGTGTACTTAATAATCTGATCACACTCAGATTTCTGAAGTTTTTTTTTCATTATGTAGGTGGTCATGTAAACAGCGTACTTTTATCACATTTTACTCCCCTAATCCGATTACTCAGTACGTGTACACCATTACTCTGATTTCAGTCAGTTTGCCCGAAAATTTACCAAGAGCAGCAATTGAAAAAACAAACAAACAAACAGTTGCCAGGTCCTCTTATTCGTAGAGTTTTAGCATCATTGGGCACAGACCTGGTGCAGGGCTTTCTTGTGTGATGTGGCAGCCCAGAAATGAAACACTTTAGCAGAAACTCTGAAACGTAGTATAGAAAATGAAGCATTTTGTTAATAAATATGCAAGTTTGAAGTTTCCGTGAGATTATTGGCTGGTTGTAAAGTCAAAATGTGATTATTACCTGAATCTCATGAACCCCGAAGTATAAGTATAAAATGCGTTACTAAATTAGCGGGATCAGCACCATGGACAGCGACAGTGCTTCGTTACTGTGCTGTACTCGATAATTTCTGTAACTTTAATCCATTTTACTCACTACATTTTTAAACCAGGCTTGTTTCTTTAGCTTTTATGAATCGCTTTATCGATTTATTGATTTATTTGATCTGTATTTAGTTTTTTATTTATTTTATTTTGTGCTACTGAAGATAAAATCCAAAACTTAGGTTTATACTTGACATGTTACAACTGAACCGAGGGTGCGCACACCGAAAATGATCACCAATCACCAGTCGTGGCATGCTTCCCAATTTTGAAGGAGGTCTTGCAGAGCAGGTACACCTCAACAGATATTGATGTGATCCATGGATGAGAGGTCATAGAGAAACTCAAATGCGTTAAGCCCGTCCAAGCAGGACTGAGAGTCACGTCTGACACCTTTAGTGTCAAACTCTAAGACTTTGTAATGTTCAGCATAATCTTTTCTACTCCCAAAAAGAACTGTATACACTTTAGAGAGTTTTTAAGTTTTATTAATCACAGAGGTGTAGCCATGTCCCTGTGAAGCTAAATTCATTTTCTGTCATGAATGCAAGAGTTTTTTTTTTTTAAAAACTGTACTCCGTTTCTCAAGTTTTGCATGAGTATGTATGAAATAAGTAGTGTGGTGTAGTTTTAAATGGTTAAAGCTCCAGTTTTTTTTTAATTAAAAGTCAGTGAGAGTTTCAGAGAGTCGATCATAACTATAGTTTAAAGATCAGGATTTACTGAACATCACCACGTCTGATATCTATGAGAGATCTAGCAGCATTTATTAAAGAAATAATCCATTATAGAAAAAGTATTTAGTATATTTTGGTTCTACATGTCTGAAGTTGTTTTAATTAGAGACGATAAGGTCGTGTGTATGAATTTTGCAGATGATTCATGAAGTTATATCATGGATTATATCATGGATCTGTACCTCTTACCCTCAATAAAAGATGTCGAGACGTACAAGTTATAAAGGCTTTTAAAGGCGGAGCTTATTACTATAGCTACTATTACTATTACTTAGAATTACTATTAAATAAACCTAACAGGATTAACCTGAGGAGAAAGCTAAGTAACGACAGTCGCACTGCGACTTAAAATGCAGAGCACATAATATTAACAGTATAAACTATACAAAGGGCTTTTATAGACGTTTCCTGATCTATAGCACCAGCTTGGTTGTTTTTACTCCCCACTATTCTCCATTACTTTGGCTGCATTTCCTCCATCCATTCAGCTTTTCTCTCAGCACCGTCTTATTGAGATATACTACAGATAACTCTGGTTTTGTGAGTGATAGCCTCGCTGTAGGACTGATCCTAATGGAACACTGCATCTTTGTTGTCACTCTGGGCTTGGACAACCAAAACGTTTCCAGACGAAATAAAACAGACGGAGAAAGGCAACAAAGTGCCGGAGATTGTGGCAAACAGCAGGAAGAAGCTCATTCACAGAGCTCTCAATCACGGCGTTCCTCAGTGTGTACAGCTCTTCTGTAAATTACCATCTAATATCTATGACCAGCGCCGAGCTCTAAAAAACGCCAACATACCCGTGTCTCTCCTGTTTTTCTTCCTGGAGTGGAGGGAAAATTGAAAGGACGAAATGGTCGAGGCTAAAGTGTGATGTGCAGCCCACATTCTCACAACCATCATAATCCTTGGAAGGACCGAGAGTAAAGAAGTAAACTAAGAAGAAGAAATAATGGACTTTCCAATTTGTTCAAGAGCACAGAACCGTAATTTGGCCGAGGCTCTGGTTGTTTTCTTCAAAACACTACCCCTGAACCCACTCTCTATCAATGTAGGATTCACTACCCTGAGTACCATTCCCACTGGGACTGCCACCGACTCTCACAATGCTTTCTATAACCCATTACAACCCCCACGAGCCTTTTAGCTTCTCAGCCTACTAATGTAAGGCAAACCTCCACAGTTACGTTGCACAAAACCAACTCCAACGGTGACTGGAACGAGCGACTCGAGCAACGGCACCGTGTCAGAAATCACATTCAATCTATTTAAACACACACTAACCATCACACGCTGTAGAACCAAAACTGAAACACAGAATCAGATAAACACACCTCGCTGGCCGCACACAACCAAGAGGGAATGAGTCCAGTTACAGAAACAGCAATTTAATCTAACCAGCTAATGCAGGATCACCTTTTAAACACAGAGGGGTAACATAGTTCCTACTTAGCTACGTCGTTAATGCAAAGTATTGGAAAGGACTTTACGATATGAATGCATGACAAAACATTGCGATGTACTGCGCCATCTACAGGAGCGGAGGCTTTCTTCCTTATACAGATATACATCTATATAGATGAACACTGATGCACATCACGAAAATAATAGCTATACTGCTGCATCGATTTTGAAGCCCAGCCCTAAACCCCAGATAAAAGACAGATTTTCAGTCCATGTTATAATTTGCTCCAATTTTTAAGTCATCAGTGTTCAAAGTAAACGGTCGTTCGTTAGTTTGAGACACTGCATTACGGTGGGCCATTACTGGCTTGGCACAGCACGTGAGTGGAATCTAACATCAGCTAGAGAAGCACCGTCTGAGAAGGAAATCCCTCTGTTCCATTAGTAGCCACTGGCATTAGCCTCAGTGGAAATGAGCGCCGCTAAAGATTCTGCTAATGGTTGTTAAGGATGAGGAAGCTCCTTGGGATTGCAGTAAGACAAAGTTCTGGGAACACGTACCTATATTCACTCCTAATTCCTGTTGACAGGAATTTCCCATCTGTGTTTATTAAATGGCTGGAGCTCCTTCTTCCTCATGGAAGCCTATAAACTCAACGCTGATTGCTTTAATTGCTTCTTAAAAGGATATCGTATATTATTGGTCCATTTCTAATATCCGAGCATCACAACAATCGCTGTGCTGTTCTACAGAAGAAGGCAGCAGTGATTAAAGAAGCCGAGGGATGGGAACAGCATCATTTCTACTGCTCATAGGGATGGGATATATATATATATATATATATTAAAAGTTTTGTGTGTCCTGAGACAAAAGAGCAAGATCACTTTGTGGAAGCGCTGCACACATTATAAGCCATCATCTTCATGAGCGTACACTCAAAAAGTGCATAAACATAAATATTCCGAGACATAACAAGCACCACAAGCACAGCTCCAGCCAGCATGGTCTAAATGCCAGTCTGAGATCAAATATGTCCGAATAAAAGTGTAATTGTGTGTCATGGAGTGTAAATCCATCCAGGTGAACGTTGGAGCTCAAACAGAGCAAGCTAAAATAAAGCTTAAGCACACTAAAATAATTAGATAAGCTCCAGTAGAGCTTAAACCCACGCAGTAAGGCACTGTAGGTTAGCGCAGAGCTAAAGCACACTGGCCAATAGGTGCAGCGTGCATCGTACCGAGGCTAGGACTGGATTAACAGTTCACAGAGTGTACACAGACTGAGCTAGGACAGAGTTTAAACATCTACTCCTTCTAAAAGCGTAGCCGCAGTTTCTCTTTTCAGGATACCTTAAAGACTTAATCGTATTGATTCTTTCTCTCCTGGACTAAGCATCAGCATCTTTCTGCATTCCCGAACCACGTAGGAACTCTGAATCAGGAACTTTATTAGGACGTGACAAACTATGGTTCCTGTTGTGAGATTATCTACTGTAACACCAGAGGGAAAATACAGCTGAATCCGGATTGTAGTAAATCAGAGACCGGACATGTTTGGGCCTGTGGCCGGGCATTATTGCTTATGAATTCTTATTCCATTCGAATCTGAATAAACTAAGGTTATGTACGTTTAGGAAGTACAGCGTTCCCTGGTTTACGGAGGGGTTACGTTCCAGGACCACCCGCTGTGTTTATTGAAGTATTTCTACACTGTTTTAGCGGTAGAACTTGCAGAACGTTCGGGTTTCATCGTAGGGCTTGGATGAATTCAGTCTAGAATGAAAAACCGCAGATAAAAAAAACTCGTCACGTCGCCAAGTAGAGACTCAGGCGGCCGACGCTCTGGTCTTACTTCTCGTTTTTGGTGAGTATTCATCCGCCGAGTATTGTACTGAGTATGATTTCTAACATTCCTTTATTGTTAGAATTCATATTTTAAATATATTTTTTTACACATTTAGTGATTTTTTTTTTTTATGTCAGCGAGTGCGCCAAAGGTAAACTGCGAAGTGTCGAGGGAACGCTGTATATGATGGTGTATTAGTAACATTATTTATATTACTATTATTATACACCATTATATTAACATTTCATTCCGCCCTCACAAACCAACAAAGAAAAGAGAAATCCTTAAGAAATTCTTAACGTCTGATCATATTCTGAATAAAACGGCTTCTTTGAGCAGGAGCTTGTTTTTCCCTGTTAGCCAATCAGATTGCAGATTTGATTCAGGACTGATTTGTTCCGTTTAATAACCACAGAAATAAAGTGATAAAAGATCAGTGTTTAGAATTTGGGGACAAATGAATTCAAAAGGTTTTATTATCAGTTTTATGACCAAGGTATATCTCAGCCTGTTTTTCGTCTAATGCAGGAAAACAAAGCTTCTGCGTTTCCTCCACTGTTCAGATATTCGGTGCAGATCGGCTCCGTTAATCTGTTCACTCTTCACTCTCGATGAGGACACACTCAGAGTGTTCGGAAAGTGCACAGCTGTAGATGACATTTAGCTGACTGCATATCCTGAAGCTAAAGCCCAGCGGTAGGACTCGCCTCGCTTGGATACTCTGACTCTGACACCTCCTCTGCTGCCTTTTGGGAGGAATCTATTAAAGTTAGCTCTGAGTGACTTGTCACATTATAGCTGATGAATAGGCCTTCGAACAGTGTCCATGCACTGATAAATCAATGTAGAACCTCATTAGAGCGCTACCCATCGACACAGCACCGCGTCAGAGCAGCACCATATGCGAGCAAACGCTTGTTTGTTTGTTTGTTTGGATCCTCTGGGTCTGCCGCTTCAGCTTTTCTCCAGTGGGGATTCACAGACGTTCACTTGAGTGTGAAATCTGATTCGAACCCCTCCAGCTGAGGATCGTTCGAGAGGCACTAATATCATACACTCCGCGGCTATTTTTGCACATTTCAAGCCGTGCGTGTTGGTGTCACATTTGCAGCCCCGAGTCGAGTAGGGTCCGGGCTAACGTAGCACCACCTCGCTCTGAATGACGCTCCTATTACATCTGGGTTTGCAGAAATGAAACGGCACTTTTGTTCACATGAGGAACTCCAGCTGGACTTGCCATCGACAGACGGCCACCGGGGATAAGGCTTAATTATGAGCGGGAATTGAGATCTGCACATCACTAGAGCTCAACTGATTGCTATCAGAGCAGCTGGAGAAGGTGATTTCCTTCTGAGCGCAGGAGCAGTAGAGATGGTCGTCTCGACAGTTTATTAAACTCCGGGCGGCCGACTTTGTGATGAGGACATAAAACCGACCGTTTTAATACTTTAGATTTGATTAGATCGTTTTTTTTTAATGCGGTGTACTTTCTGATTCATAACAACACTGACTTAACTTACTTAAAACGGGATATCTGTCTTTAATTCCATTTAGATGCAGCTGTTTAGTTTTATTAATAGATAATGATAAAGACCTTTTCTTTATCATTGTTGATGTGATTCTTTCAGGATGCTAGAAAAAAAACAGAGACACTCCCAAATACAGAGACTGACCTGTACCCCTGTAGAGACTAAACAAACTATAGGCAAATAACAAACGAGTAAGTGAAAAACAAACTAAAACTGCTAAAACATTAAGTTAACTAATCTACATCACTACCATAATGAAGTACAAGTTATTTAGATATGGGCTGTGCTCAAAATAATTTAATTATACTATATATTTTGTTACTAATGAAGGATAGATATACATTGGACATATAGAAAATGCAATTAACAGCCTTTTTCATAATTAATTTCATGAACATACAAACAGGATACAAACAAATAGCTCCATCCTTCTCAGATTAAATCTGTAATGGGAAATGAGCACGGGACCACCGAGTAACTAAACTACAAAACACATCTAAGATTCGTTCCTGTGGAGCGTCAGGGCAGCGTAATTAAAAATCGTACGTATTCCAGCTGTTCCAAATTCACTGTTACAGCTGCTGTTCCAATTAAAACACGTTCACTAATCAACATCATTCCACTCTCAAATGTATTAATGTTAAATACCTTTATATTCATATGCTCTAATATAAAAAACAGTAAGTTTTATCATCTAAAACGAATAAACTATTAACAGGACCAAAGTAAAATACTCCTTTAGATATAGGATAATGTAATATATGATAAAAGGTATTCATTTATACTTATAGTAATTAAAAACATTAATTAAAAATATACAATGTTTATTAATGTAAAAATAAAATCAAAAGCATAGAAAAAGAAGGGAAATTGCAGTGATGCTGGAGTTTTTCCATATTTTTGGTAAGACTGAGGATAAAATTATTCTCGATTTCTATCGAAGTTTGTAAACAGAGTGTAAATTAAATACAGGAAAAACAAAAACGCACAGCTTTTCTGATTAGAATTTAGTAAATTAACTCTATAAGTCCTTAAATATTACATTAAAATAGTGCTTTTGATTCTATATATTATATAACTTTATGTACTAAAGTCCTCGAATATTATCGGTAAAATTGAACCTGCTGGTTTTGTGATTATTGTTGTTTGTTTTTAAAATATTTATTGTGATTAGACCAATATGCGAGTTATTTATTAGGGAAATGTATTACTCTTGGTCTCCGTCCTGCTAAAACACCCCTGACCCACACCTGACCCTGACCCATGACCCAGCTCACCCTGGCACGGGGTTCTGTTTTAAACTTTGTTCTCCTTCTTTACTGTTGTACCACAAGACTCTAGCTTTACTGGACTGATGTTGTGTTTCTAGCAGTTTGCTCCCCCCTCCTCCCCTCCCCTCCCTCTGAACCAGAGGAGCTGCTTCTATCCATCTAAATCCCCCCAAACAGAATCCCAGCTGTGATGTAGGAGGCCCTCCACAAGGAAGCAGTCGGGGTGAGAAATCTGTGCCCTGACATAGCACTTCTGTGTCCGTGTGATTTCAGGGGAGGATTTGAATAAAGCGAGGCTGGTCCTTTGGGGCAAGCCCCCGACCACGGGCTTCGTGTAGGGAACACACCGAGGTGTAAAGACGACAGATGGTCAAGAAGCTCAGACAGATTCACACGACAAGAAACAGACGCCGAGTGTCGGGGACGTGTTTGGGTAAGGATTGATCTGATCCGAGAGCTTTATGAGCCCTTGTAAAATCATTCCCATTTTATTACGATAAGCTGCACTGAGATTTTACGAGCTCTGCAAGAAGGGTCCTGTCGGAGTACATCATAACAGGGTGCGTTTGGGAAAATTACTAACAAACGTCTGGATGTTTTGTGAGAAACGAGGAGGGAATGAGGAGAATATGACAAAGTCATATTGTTAAACGTATAGTCACATTAACACTGCGGCTCCGTGTTCACACCCCTAACCCCTAATCCTATTTAAGGACACACCCCTGCATACCAGGGTTACATCATTAACCTCATTACTGTAGAAAATGTTACAAACATATTAAACGTAAAGAGCGCACCCTGCGTTTTAATCAGAACCTGTTCTAATTACAGCACTGAAACCAGACTGACCAATCAGAGCTCGGTTGCCGGGTAGAACAGCTCATCCCGCTAGTATCTGATCATTGGGGTTTATAGGATAATAAAAACATGAATATTGAAGAAAATGCGTGGGTTAATAAAAGATGAAGGGCTGCTGGAGAACGATGGTGACGATAAAAAATTAGAAATTATTCCTGCTGGTGGAAATAAAGCGGTCAGAAGTGGTGATTTTGTGCAGTGGCATAGGAGAAGTTAAGAGCGAAAAAAGGTCATTAAAATAGGATTAGATTTTCTCCAAAGAGCACATTGAGTGATTACGAAAGCGCTGCAGCTTCTAATCAATAAGTTCATCTAACAGCGGCCGAACATCTTCCATTGTTTCCAGTGAAATTTGGTATGTTTTTTTCTTTACAAAAGAACCAATCACAGTTTAATCAAAAGGTCGGTTTGACTCCAGAGAGCATGGCTGGCGATTTTCCAATTAAATCTTTACACTTTACACACTGAAATGGCACAACGTTTATTAGAGTAACCTGCCACCAATCACGTCTTCGTCCTGCTTCTATTTACCCCGCTCTATATTAAAAAACCTGCAGTTAAAAACAAACACAGTGCTCTTAGTTTTAATTGATCAAAGTGGTAATGAGTGTATGAGCGTTGTAGTTATAAGTGTAATTATTTTAGCTCAGAAAAGCCCCAGGATTAGCTCAGGATCTTACAAACCAAACACAAGTAGAATATTTTAGCACTAATCTTACTCATTTACTTAAGATAAAAGCATGCAGCAGTGCAGCAGATTCTCTCATCGACAACAGTCCATCACTTTTGCAGGGCTGGAGGATGATCCTCTGACCATCCTTCTCTCCCTCAGACCTGTACCTGAACTGTACCAAAAATAAACACCTAAATAAACTAATATATACTGTATCATAACCACTCAGAGCAGGCTGATTAAGGGTCTTTGTTCAAAAGCCTTAAAGTTCTGGTTAATAATCCTAAACCTTTATTCACTGAGCTACCATCTGAGCTTCCTGACTCACATCAGGACGTGTGCTACATATGGTCTTATCGAAAAGTGTGGCCAGACCTAACCCTGCTCAAATATTATTATTATTGATTGAGATGAATGGAAATCCAGACACACAGGGCCGTCTCTCAGGAGGTCTCGCATTTGTCCGATTTGTCTCCTGATCCGTACGGGCCTAATAAAGGCACGGGACCGACACCTCGGGTCGTGTACGAAGCCTGTGGAGCCGAGCTTTATCGCCAGGATCTGCTGACATTCCACTGAAGTCCATGAAATCAGAATCAGTCCTGCATGAAACATTCATCAGCGCTCTCGACCCCGGTGGCTCTCGGGTCATTTGAAGTGACCTGAGCGGTAAATTACCTGGGACCGGGCGCGGTGTGACAGAGATCCTGAGCCATCGATCCACACTGATGCAGAATTCAGTAGAGCAGAATCCTAACTTACACACAGCGAAATGTGCAGGCAGGAAACAATGTGTCGATCCCACACCCAGCTGTAATTCTCTTCCTAACACGGTTTGGCTAGACGGCACGCTAAATGACATATCCATGATTCTCCGGAGATGCTTTGTGCATTTTCTACGTGCCACGACCGATTAGGAAGAGATGTCTGAAGAGATCTTGAGATGCTCTGTCGGAATTGATTTGTATGCACATTTATAATGGTGAGAACAACTGGAGATCATTCATGTGTAATCAGGAGCGCCGGCTTACAAACACACACGCACACACACACACACACACAATTTCCAATAAATAACTACAGAGCTGAGATTTTGGCACAATCAACTGGTATGGAAGGTAGAAACGTCAAAGGTCCTTGTTTTTACACTCCTTCTCAAATTACGTACAAAGAATATTCACGTGTAAAGTCCCTAACGTCCAGATCAGGGAGGAGGCTTCTTGTTTTTAGGCGGCACCACAGACAGATTCATGTTGGATAGTGAGAGTTCAATCTCTTTTTATTTCTGTTAGCACAAAATAATCTATTTGTAGCAAGAGCACGTCCATCACTGCATCAATCCATCCATATATCATTATTATCCTTTAATCTATCACCCATCAAACATCAACCACCAGTCCTCCATCCAACAGCCAGCAGCATCTCTCCATCATATTAATTATTATTTTCCATCCAGCGTGAAAAAAACAAAAACAGCAGTTGTACCTCAGCTTAGCAAGGATCTCAATTATTCATTTCACAGAGGTATGATACCACACATGTGCACTGACAAGTCCCAGAGGGATCTCTCACACTGGAACGAGTGCTCATGTCTGAACGAGAGGAGATCAGATGGTCAGATGTAGCCCTGAGCCAATAACCAGCCCTGCATGGTCAGTCAGTGTATTCTTAACCAGCACTACGTACCACCCCCCCCAGTAGTGTATACTGGGTATGATCTCCATCCAAATAGCCACTCTTGGGTTAAAGCTCTGGACTCGATGATGCCCTGCTCTCACTGTAGATAGGTTAGGGGCTAGATAAGGTGCAGCACCGAGTGTGTTTACATGCAATTCATAACAAACAACAGTTAGTTATCAGATCGATACGTTTATATGCACTAAAGTAATCCGATTATGTTAAACGCACCGGTTTATACGATCAGACTTTAAAACCAGCCAATAATCTAAACTGAAATATGCCACAAACGCCAACCTTTCATATGAAATAATCGAATGATTGGCAGTACATGCTGCGCCTCGAAGTCTCCCCAAAGTGTTCGATAGCTGTTAATAATTCTGTGATTAATTCTGGCCAGCGAGAATAAAAAGAAACGGCTAGTATCAATGGAAAGGGAACCCAAATGAAGCAAAGTCTTTAGAACAAAACCCAAAGTTTGCCCCCTCGGGCCTCTTGAGCACAAATACAATTTCTTGTCCATTTCATTACATTTTGTTTTAGCTTTACATTCAGAACATGATTTGGAAGCTTGTGCTCATGCCCTAAATCTCAGTAGCTGCTTTTCACACACCCGGGTCTCAAGCCGTTCCAATCAGCCTGACACAACAGGATGCAATCGGGAGCACGCCGCTCGCCTTTGTCGGCTTTGCTTCCATTTACTTTGGGCTTGATTATTTTTTGTCGCGGCTCGGAGGGAAGAATTGCAGGCCTCTTGACAAAGCAGCAGGTTTAATAGGGGTGTAATTAAATAGCGAGGTGAGAGGCTACGCTCATACGTCTGCACACGCTCGCCTCCTGTATAAAAATCCCACGTTTACATGACACGGTACTCGGACTAGCACGCCAAATCAGGCACGTTCGGCGCTCATAATTGCCCGCGTCGACCGTCTCCGAACACGCCGGGTGAGATTTCTTACAGGGTGAGGGCGAGATCTACGGCTGTTTTTCGATTCACTGATAAGCAGTGGAGTAGATCATCCGGACGAGAGAGGAGCTGCACGGACGCTGATGCAGATTAAATCCCGCTTACTAACAAAGCCCTATTTATCAGTTCCTAACGAGCTCTGTGTTTTAAACTCGAGTGTCACTTTTATCCCCTTAGGCACTTATGTTAACCCAGACAGCCGTGCCATTCTGAACTTATCAAGATGATCAATCAAACTATTTATGCCCCGTTTCTCCAGTGTTGAAATTATTCACCGCATGTAATGAGGCACCGCTTAATTATCTCTCTTATAGCAAGACTGAAAAGGTTCTGGGAACCAACCGTTATCGTAGAACTGACACAAACATCGGGTACATCCAGTTATTTTTATAAAGGGAGTTTCAGCGTCTCAGACATGAGCGGGACACCCATGTTAGGGCTAGAAATGCACAACGAGTTGAAACTTTTTCCCAAATAGACTTAATTATTTGTGATGAATATAATGACTAGAATTTTATAAGCAGGTTAACACGTCCCCGTGTTTCCCCGTGCTTCACTCGGTTTAGTTCCGAGTATGAAAATGCTGCCAGTGGAGAGGTAGAGAATATACAGGAACTGCTTCATGAGCTGAAGAAGAAACGCTGAGTGATCAGTGAGGTTTTGTCCCCGTTTAGAGTCTGGAAAATCAAACAGCATTTTCCACGTTCGGCCATTACAAGTGTGGTCGAATTAATCAGTGTATAACGGGATTAAGACTCCAGAACACTGCATACGGCCAAAAGTATGCAGACGCCTCTTCTATGTGACCTCTGTTATTTCTGACACACTCAGCACTGATCTCCACGGTCGTACAGCCGTAATAAACCGGGCTGTACCTTTGAAATCAACTGAAATTCAAACAGCGAGTCCGGGTTAAGGTTTACAGCCTAGTCCCACAGTCCCGTTCCAAAATCTGTTGGAGTGAATGGTGTCTCAGCAGCGCTGGAGAACTTTATACTAAGGCACCAGTTTAGGCTACGAAGTGTATGAATGATGGGGAGATGTGCTGCAGAAACACTCGGGTCCTGTACAGCTCCTTTAGCCTTGGATCATTGTACGCTTTCTGTGGTGACCCATGTGCCCGCTGCACTAAACGGGGCAGTGCCGTACTAATGCGCACTCCAGCTCTCCTGTGCTCAGCGCCTGGCCACTTTACCTCTAAATGAATTATACTGTCAGGATTACAGCTAGGCCCTTAGATACGTTTCAGCTTTGATGGTTTTTTTCTGCCTTTTCTGTGTTTTTCTAACAGCAGATAACAGGACCTAAAGTGAACTGTCGCCTACGGAGCTGGAAAACGTGCCCTTGGTATGTAGGTACAAATTATGCAGGGTGTATACGCTGTGGGATCTTACCACTGCAGGGACAAGGGCACGGGAAGGGGGTGACTGCCCTCTGAAGGGCGCCGGTAAAGTGGTATTTCCCACCTGTATTCCAGATCCATTCATTAAGTGGGGGTTCAGTGGGACTAAAATGAAGCGATGACTTTCATACAGAAAGTCACTAAAACGGTACCGGGTTATTTTATTTCACAACGAATAAGTAACAAATGTGTTTACCACAGAAACCAAATGTATAACTGCTGGATTGTTTGCGTGGGAAAGCGTATCGCTGGAAGGTACCTGTATTAAGTCACTTAGTCATGTCGAATCAGAATTATTTCCATAGTGCTTTTTTTTACGATATAGTATTTTCTCAAAGCCAAATCCAAAGTGAGCAAGCCCAGGGCGACAGCGGCTAGGTTTCTCGGTGCTACCACCGGGTTGGATTTTGACACGTTTGCGGTGCCACGATACCACGTTTTAGGCGGGGGTGAGTTGAAGTGAGTGGCCTCGTTTTATAAAAGTGCATTTTGTGAAGCCCCTGTGGACTAGCTGTGCTGTAGCTGTAATGATGTACAATACAGAGTCCTGCTCTGTTAAATTATTCTCAACACAGAACAGCAGAGGCTTTTTAAAGAACAGCACACTGTCATTTATCAACTGCTGAACATGGATATTTACAGCAGCGCCACTGCTTACGCCATTAAAGGTGCGTCTGGCTACAGAATTACACAAAAAAAAACAAAAAAAAAAAAACACAGCGGATCTTGGTTCGATGGGAATCTGATAAAACACAAAAACAGGAACAAAAATTCAGCAGGAACCGATCTGGATTATTCTCAGAGCAAATGATACCCAGTCCCATACTCCCTGCTTTGCTTTAAGATATTAATATATTATAATCCTAACTGGTGACAGACAGATCAATGGATCCGACTAACGCCGTTTTTAAATAACTAGCATGATATTCACAAACAGCGGTATAAACACAGAAGCTTTGTCTTCCTGCATTAGAGCTAATTAGGGGGGTCGTTTATGAGAAGATCAAACTCCCTGCTCATAACTGGAACTGGGATAAAAAAAGACCCTACTACCACATGCTCTAACATTGTGTATTTGGTTTTTTTTTTTTTTTAAACATTTGTTGCTTGAACCACAAAGGTTTTGTTATCGAGCAAATTTTGCACACGGGTCGCGGGCCGGTGCCCACCCGGCAACAACCTCAGATGTGGCACCAATCCCTTTTAGGGCACACCCACAGTCACACACTAAGGGCCACTTTAGGGCCACCATTTAACCGAAGTACCCGGAGTAAACCCACGCAGACACAGAAAGGACTCTGGGATCGAACCCGGGAACTTCTTGGCGTGATGATTTGAAACGTTAGCGTGTTTAAGAATAAAAAACGGACTTTTTGAATTGATTTACAGTATCGGAAGATTTTAAAGGTGTCACACAAATAGAGTGAGTCTACGTATCCATGGTAACAATGACTCTGTTTTTTAATATTAATCGTGTTTACGACTCTATAATTCCGTAGGTATGGATACAATAATGTAGCGAGCGGTGTGTGTTCGAACCTGGTACCATGTGCTCTGGTAAGAGAGGAGTGGTGCCTGTCGCTAGTGGAGAACAGAAAACAGCCCGGATGGATCTGAAGGAAGCAGTTTTACTCTGACAATGGAGGTTAGTCGTTAGCCGGTGTAAACAGTAATTAAGACGTGGTGTGTGACGATGACTGACACCCATAAACACTGTTTTGCTGCCGGTGGGCCGTCTTTGCTGGGGATTTTTGTCACTGCGCTTGCAGGCCGCTGACAGGAGCTGAACAATGCGTGTGACGTTGCTATTTTGGTCGAGTGGGTCTCAGACACCAGAACATTTTCACATGAGGGAGTGTTTCACTCGAGTGGGTGGTGTGTGGAGTCTAATTACCCGAAATGTAGGATATGGACTCGGCTCTGTCACAACAGCACAGAAAACGCAGTAACGGCTCCGTCAGACTGATTACACAGAAACGCAATAATGTGACCAAAAGTATGTGGACGGAAACATGTGGAAGAAGGCAGAAGGAGAGAACATTACAGAGTGCTTTAGAAGTTCTTCATAATGTTTCCTGTACATTAATGTTTGTGACTAACGACGTGGCCGCATTCTGAATTTGTTTTGAGTTTAGTTTGTACATCACATGGTCTCTGAAGCTCAGAATGGGATGGGATTATAAATGTTATCCTCAGGTTTCGACACGACATCCCATAATAACCTGTTCAGACCCAGCAGCCTGAGCGTTTAGTTTCTCCTTCCTTAAAGTTCTTCTATCGGAGTTCAACTCGCCGTTTTGACCCAACGCCCTTTTTTTCACGTAGGTGCTTTTGTTTCACGCAGCGCTAAATTATTCATCCGTGTTCTAATAAGCATCAACATAGCGTAAAGGGAAAAGCGAATAAATAACTAATTAGCACTAAAGGATGCACTAAACATGGTCGTGATGGTCGTGTTACAGCATAGGGGTCGGTGTTGGGCTCGTCTACGTTTCCACACCAAAGGCTGATCTAATTAACTAATGACGCTAATGTTTTGGAGATCCCCTATGATGTCACCACCGGAGACTCTTCCATTAGCACAGTGCTAACGCTTTATGGTAATCGAACATTTGGGACTCCATCCATAGCGTAATAAGCAATTAGGGATCATCAGCAAACGAGGGCCGTAGCTCCAACCGTTAATTAACACCAGTGTGATATTTGGTTACGTTAAGATGAAAGAATAATTAAGATAAAGAACAAAGCTCTGACCCCCAGTATATGTGTGTGTATGTGTGTAAATTAATTCACAAACAGAATATACAGCATGTCAGATAGCCCACATCAAAGCATTAAGCTCTTTTACATAGTACAGTCTAATATGGGAATATCGGCTGTAATGGTTTTCTTCATAAACACAATAAACACAATATCGTAAGGTCTTAACCTCGTGATTCTTCTTTCTGTTTCAGTAGCCTAATAAACAATCACTCACCTTTCTCTGTAGGGTTTGGAATGATGGATGAATTCGGAGATCGTGGACCAGGTCTTTTTTCATCAGTCGAGTTGTTTCGAGGCCACGTGTTGATCTGGAGCATGCACATCGGAGTTAGATGGGTGCAGCCATGCCCCCCCCATGGACCCTGCCCGTATGCTGATCAGAAATAAACATGCTTAAGAACCAAAGAAAAATGTGAGAGAACCAAAATAAACATGTTTAAGAACCAGATAAACATGTTTAAGAACCAGATAAACATGTTTAAGAACCAGATAAACATGTTTAAGAACCAAATAAACATGTTTAAGAACCAAATAAACATGTTTAAGAACCAGATAAACATGTTTAAGAACCAGATAAACATGTTTAAGAACCAAATAAACATGCTTAAGAACCAAATAAAAATGTGAGAACCAAATAAACATGTTTAAGAACCAGATAAACATGTGAGAGAACCAAATAAACATGTTAAAGAACCAAACAAACATGTTTAAGAACCAAATAAACATGTTAAAGAACCAAATAAACATGTTTAAGAACCAAATAAACATATATTAAACATATATTAGGAACAAATAAACAGGTTTCCATAACAATAACATTAATTTTCATCCTAAACACGTTACAGGAACAAAAGCTTTTAGTTCCAGTAACAAACGTTTCGGTTCCAGGGCCATATTTCCATAGTCCTGCAACAAACCAGTCTGTTCCCATATTACTAATTAGAATTGTAGGATTTGAGAAGCACGTGTAAGCCCAGTTTATCATGCTAGAGTAGAAAGAGAGAAGTAATGAAGAGTAAACGGTTTATTTATTTGTTACACTTTTAATGTAACTGATACTTTAACAAGCTTTTTGTTAGTTTATACTGTAATTGGTGGCTAAACACTAACATGGATATTGTTTATTTACCTTTAAGGGAGCGTGCCTGCCTTTCTTCCTTTTAAATACTTCTTATTCCACGTGAATAACCTAATGCTCACGTGTTTTAAAACGTACAGGTGTATGAAGAACGGCTGCTGCGGCATTATGGGAAATGTAGTGTCTGTAGTGGATTTACATAGGGCGTCCTGGAGAAGTGCTAAGCAATCCAGGATAAGGTGGAGATTTGGTTCTTCTATCACTGTAAAGTCCTTAGTCATGGATTTAATCTCAATCAGGTCCTCATTAATGCACTTATTGTTTATCAAAGCATCATTACTCATAATTCTTTCTTCTTCTTCTTCTTCTTCTTCTTATTATTATTATTATTATACAGCATTAACACTTTCATTCCTATAAGTTCATTCTCCAATCTAACAGCTGATAAATATTTACACATTATTAGAGCTTTTCCATCATGGATCCTAAATGACTGAATGTTAAAGTCAGTATTATTATTATTATTATTATTAGTAGTAGTAGTATTAGTAGTAGTAGTAGTCATAAGGCCCCCTGGTGGCAATCGAAGTCTCAGCAGCTACCTAGAAGCACCTTTAAAAAGCCCTGCAGCCACCATTCTATTCTATCAATCAGGACTTATCTGGATCTGTTCAGAATCCTTTTCTCCTCTGCATGGATTCAGGTTCACACTGAAGGATGTCTGTTCTTTAGGGGCTGCTCGTGCCAGACTGAAAAACAGGAGAAAATTAACCACAATTGGGGAGCTGCTGGGTAAAGTGATCATTGTTCCTATTTGAAACTGGTGACCTTTACGTGTTTGCTACAGAGGAACGTCCATTTTAGGAGAAGAGCTGCTCTATAGCAGGAGCTCATCACCTCCTGGATCTGGGTACGAGTCCTGATGGTACCTTTCTGCCAAATCGGTTTTGTTAAACACCATGTTTATGTATTTTATTAAATACTGAGCTTCTGCATCCTATTGTCCTTTAGCAGTTCACTAAACATCCCATGGAAGATAAAAGACACTGGGTTATCGGGGTTGGGTTATCATAACAGTGCTGGCAACGAATTACCCTACTATAAAGTGATGCATGTGGCAGAAGTCCAGCAATTACACTCTGATACTCCAGCTGACCCAGAGAGAACAGTCTGTCCAAAATCCTGAGCCTTAACCTGAAATCTGCTGTGATTCATTACTATATCATTTACTGGTTACATATGAAAACCAATCACCAACTCTAAAGAGGGTGGTCTGGTATGTGTACAGGGTATGTGTGTGTGTGTGTGTGCGTGCGTGCGTGCGTGTGTGTGGCCAATGAAAGTGTGCCCTTGACAGGATGCCCCTCCCCTATGTGTAGTTTGCATTTTCTCATGATGTCTAGGTGAAGTTTCTACTGTTTTCAACAATCTCCCTAAACTCAAATGTCGGTTTAGTTGGCATTTCTAAATGTGCCTCGGGATGGGTTGGCATCTTGCACCCATAGGCCCTGGCTCTAAAGTGAATGAATGAAGGTATTATATGTCATTTTATTCCCTATAGATGCTGTCGTGTTAAAAAGTGATGCCCAAACTCAGAGGAATGTCAAAGACACTGGAGGAAGCTCTGTGGAAACAGTGTGGTACCCTGGTATGCCCTGTACAGGGAGATGCTGTGGTACCCTGGTATGCCCTGTACAGGGAGATGCTGTGGTACCCTGGTATGCCCTGTACAGGGAGATGCTGTGGTA
>JAUZST010032114.1:0-28928 GCA_034779995.1 Parotocinclus haroldoi | reverse complement strand
GGGTTCAAATCCCACCTCTGCCACAGTTGGGTCCCTGAGCAAGGCCCTTAATCCACAATTGCTTGGATTGTAAGACTTCTGAGTCGCTCTGGATAAGGGTGTCTGCTGAATGCCATAAATGTAAAAGGAAATTTGTTGTCGCTACACTCATTCTTTTCCTGTTACTGACAGCCAGCTGCAGTTGCTGTTGTTTGCACTTGTGTCATGAGCGAAAACCTTAACTGCATCATCTTTTGCAAATATTTCGTTCTAATATTGTAATCACTTACATATATCATCGTTTCATTCACAAATGTAACATTTCAATTGATTCCTTAACTCCTTGGTCAGTTTTATTCTATTTTATTGAATTTTATTCTGGTCAGTGAATGTCTATAAACCCTTCAAAAACCCATACCTGGACCAATGATGTCTACTTGGGTAGGAACTATAATAAAACAGGATGGCATGAAATGCATTAATTGAATAAAAGAGAGAAGAAAAAGGTTAACATTTTTTTGAGTGGCATGGGCAGATTCTCTTTGACTGTGTTCCATTTGGGCATTCCCTTTAAATGTGGTTTAGAGGTAAATACAATTTATTGCAACACTGAGGGTTCACGCATGCTTTTACATTTTAGGCATAGATAAACTTTGTGTTATCCTTGATCCATAGTTCTTTAGTCATGTGTAGACACTCATTTGTAAACAGTAATATGCATTCCAAACTACAGTATGCTATATGGACACAATATGATAAGAGATTGTGGTCTATTGGTGAAGATTGTGTATTGTAATTGTAGGTATGAAGGTGTGCTAAAATCCAAACCTTTTATAACATGATTTACTAAATAAATGCAATACCAGTGATCTTTTTTTTTAAATGTCTTATCATGACCATTTTTCATTAAGTGCCAGAAGCAGGGTTCCATAGTCCAATGCTCTAAACTCTGATAGAACATAGTAAAATACACTGTTCACAAAAATTAGGGGAGAATTGATAGATGTTTAAGTTTTTTTTTCTTTTGCTAAGAGAGGTAGGGCTGGTTGCTATTTATGCCAGCATTCTGCCTTGTCTTGAGTGAAAATTGTCCTTCCTTATCTTCTGTGCATATTATGTCAACAATATCATTTCACATTTTCCCCATCCTTTCCACATGTTCACCAAATAAACACCCACACTAAATGTGCTATTGCAGTGTGCAAAGAATCTGGTCAAGTGGACAGAAGATTGATGATTCAAAGCTATTAAAGATAACCTGTGCTCCATGCCAGCTCTAATCTATCTAAGCCAATTATGGTGCAAGTAGACACCTCCACAGTTTTTGAAACTGCCCTGCTACAAGGTACAGAGGGACTGGAACAACCTTGGCGAGAGGTGATGGGTGATGTGGTAGAACAAACAAACTAGGTTACTAGAATACTTACATGGGCGTCTTGTCTTCTCACCTGGGACAGGACTCGACTTGAGCATTGGCTGGCCTTACACAATGCCTTAGCAAGTGGAGACGAAAATGGAGTGGAATTTCGAGTAGTTGTTTAGATAGTCTCATATTATCTTATTTATTATGATATGCATAGTCATTTTCCTTAGTTTATGATTCATGTATCCATTTTCAATTAGTCTTTTGTTGATTCTGGCTTTCAGTATTTATGTTTTTAAATATTGTTCATGGTAAATAAAATAGTCTACCCCTGCAGAGGATAAGGATTTATAGATGCTGGTTAGGTTAGGCAGAGCCTATTTAGGGGTTCATTTTCATTTTTGTTAATAGAGGTATGATTGGTTGCTAGTTGTGCAGTTGTCATAAGAGAAAATGAAAAAAACCTCAAAAAACTGTTTTAAAAGAAACTTTTGTGTCATTTTTCTTGCATTTGCATTTATCATTGAGAGGTTGCTGTGACTTGTACAGTTACAGTGCCATGAAAGTGTTTTACCTGTGCTTTAGAGAATTTAGTGCTGACAGTCTTTTACTTGAGATGGCCATAGATCTGCTAGGATTTTCTCATAATGGCATAGTTTTGATGAGCTGAAGTGTTGTTGTGATTAGACAGTTCCCTTTTTACATGGCTGCTTCAGGTTCTTGAGAGCCATGATGCACAATCAAGCATAACATCACACAGTACAGACCAATATGTTTTATGGTCTAACACCTATGACACAAAAGCTCACCCTCCCTCTCTTCCTCTATTATTATTTTTCAAAACAATAATGTATGGCATTTCCATGGTCTGAGTAGCTCAGCAACGCTCACCAACAATTGCATTCTTGTAATACCTGCAAGCCATTTCCTCTACTAATTCATTGCATTTTGTTGCTCTAAAGACACTGTTTCTTTTGTTGCATTTCCACTCTTGTTATGTTATTAAATAGGCATGTTGTTTTTGATGTGTCCTGTTTTCAATTCCTCCACACATTCTCCCATGCACTAGTCAATTTGGAATACAATACAATAAATCTATAGAAAAGCTCAATGTTCTGCTTTGGGACTGGATTCTTCCATTGTCTGGGGAGGAGGTTACACAGTCTCACAGGTGCAGCACTCATCACAGCTCACTAAATGTGGGACAGAGTCCCAAATGAGAAAAATGTACACAAAGAGACATGGGCAGTTCAAATTCAATTTTTGAAATAAGTTATGGAAGCAGGACATGTTTCAGTGTGACTAGATTTGAAACAAATGAGTAGTATAAGTATTCATATGCTTATGGTGAATGCAACTGCTTAACAGTGCAATTCACCTACTTCATCATAAACGTGAAGACTAGCAGCTTGAACACAGCTGAGAAATACTGACATGAGCAGTGGGTCCATGTGAATGTAGCCATGACAGTGTTAGCCTAGTCTAAATATTAAAGTACTAAGTTCACAAGCAAAAATGACAGTGGAAGGGTGGCTTCAGCAGTTGGAAGATTATTAAGTGTTCATGGGAAATAAAGCAAGCCTATATTGCAACAGTGGCATGAATAAGAAGTCAGCAAACAAGCCAAAAGCCTGTATAAGCGGTATTGTGACCTAATAGGAAAACTAGAAGCTTGAGATTAAAAACAAGACAGCGAAAATCTTTTAAGTAAAAACTGAGGTAAACTCAACAATGAGCAGCTACATACCAGAACAAGTTCAATGAGAAGTCATGCTACAAGTGTGGGAAAAGAACCACTCTGCCATAGTCTCTCTGCCTCAGTACCTCTGGACAATGACTAGACAAAGTTTTCTACTTGCAGAAGTTTACCAAGGAGGCACAATGAGAAATTGCAATGATGAAAGCTCGTTCGGAACTCGTGTGTCTGCAGTTTCGTACCTACAATTACTAACAATGTTATTCTGGAGGGAATAAATCCTTACAACTTCCTGTTAGAGAGTTCTTCAACCTAGACATTGCTTCTTTCCTCACTGCCTAAACTTCACATTTCTTCTTTTGAATTTAATGCTGTTACTGTGCTTAGGTCTTGCAAATAATTATTATCATATCAATGCAATCTATTAACCCTTTGGCCAGACCAACCAGACCAACTTTATCAATGAACTGGTATCCGTGTATTGCATTATATCTACGTATTCTATAGAATTCTTTTTGACTGCAACTACCCTTAGTCTAAGGTAAGAATGCTCACGTCAACATCAAGAGAACTGAAGTCCAGCCCAGCCAGTCTACCCACCAGACAGGTGGTAGCATATACAGGCAGAGCAATAGTGGGCGAAGCACAGACTCCTGATGCATGCCTTACCTATTAAAGTGTAGATTAACAAAGAAACATTCATACATAAGCAAAATGTCATTGGTAATTGGTAATTCAAACAACATAATGTATTAAATATCTGGCCACAACCACGTTTTCCTTTACTTTCTACTTCTGCTGAATGTCAAGTCAAAATATTGTAAATCATCACTTGCATCATGTCACCTTAAACATTGTTTCATGTTTTGTATGTTGTTCTGGTTAAAAGTGTCTAACAAAATATATTAATTAGTATATAAATAGTAGCTTTACTCTAATGTAATGTCTCTGCAGTTGCTTAATGATTAATATTCTGGTCTTTGGACCAAAAGGTCCAGGGTTCAAATCCCACCTCTGCCAAGCTGCCACTGGTGGGCCCTTAAGAAATTCCCTTTACCCACAGTTGCTTGGATGGTAAAATTGTACAAATCAGTTGCAATTTGCTCTGGATAAGTGAGTCTGTTAAATAACATAAATGTGAATTTTGAATAGTGTGTACATCTGCTAAGTGGTGCTTTTGAAGTTGAAGTGAGATCAAGAAAGCATAGCTAATTAACTGTTAATGCGATTCAACAAATTACCATTTGAAATATAATTTTATTGAGGTTATTGGTTTGTCCCTCCATTTAAATAATCCTTGATTAAAGAAAGAATCAGGTTTCAGGAAGTTTCTAACAACTCTTTAAGACTTGAAGAAACTTTAGATACTTAAATTGTTCTAGGGTGGAAATGGTTCTGACACCAGTACCCTAAAATAAAAATCAAATCAGACACCAATACCAGATCTTGAAGGCAGCATATGTTTGCCAAGGGCAACGAATACTAAATTAGTCTGACATAACACGTTTCCACAGTGTTTTCAAAATAAATGTTCCTTTTCATCTTCGTTATGGATAAAGATCTGGAATACTGATACTTTTCACTGTGGTGGTTCATGTCAGATGCTTCCAAGCTCAGAGAAATTAACACCACTTCCAGAATTTGTTAAAATAAGGCTTATTTTTTGCATAGTAACGTTTTAGTGGCATTTGTAAATGTAATGTCTTATTGTAGTGATTGACAGAGGGTTCTCACAGCAATCCCTTGCCCATATGGTTATATAGGCTGATGAATGATGAATGACAGTTCTTCATGCTGTCTAGGCTTGTAATCAAAAAAGTTGGAGAAGGAAGGAGAACTAAGTTTAAGGTGTAGCAAAAGTTATAGTTTTTGCATTTTACTGTTTCTGAATAGTGTTTAAGGATTTGTATGCAGGTTAGCATGTATGTGCAGACTGAGGTGGCAGACAGCCTAGGGTGTAATTTTGCATGTAATATTTATTTAACTGTGATGAGTTTTAGTTTATATTGCAATGTAGAGTTATCCATTTGGCACATGTTTTTTAAACAAAAGGTTTTGATCATAATTGTTTGGTTTTGATCACAGTCTGACATACTGCATCTAAAGGCAGACTAAACATCTTCACAATTTGGAAGATGTCTCTAGTACTCAGCTTTTTCTTTATAATCATGAATCATGCTTTCACAATTAGGAAAGCATTACACTTCAGAGGGTATTGCCAGTACTTGATTCACATTTGTGTTGGTTTGATCCACAGTCATTCAAAACAAGACTTTATGCAGCAGATGCAGGAAGGTTAATAATCAGCAACATTCACATTGACATTAAAATAATCATTTAAAATACACTGACATTTGGAAAAATGCACCAGTGTCAATAGCATGTCATTTGTCTTATTATTATGTCCACCCAGGATTACTTGTATGTATCAGTTCTTCTAACATTTAAACATCTGGCCATTGGTCACAAATATTATTACATAAAAGAGCTCATTTTCACAAAACAGACTCCTTAAACTTTTTTGCCAGCTGTCCTCAATCAATTCATGCCACAAGGCTGTGACAGGCACAGGAGCTTGATATTAATATAATCAATGTTATTTTACAATGTAATTCTGTACAAGTGTCACTTAATACCCTCACATGGCATGTACATTGTTTCATTAAACATTCAATTCAATTCAATTCAATTTTATTTATATAGCGCTTTTTACAATGTAGCATCGTCACAAAGCAGCTTTACAGTACTACAATTATTTAAAAGGCTAATACCAAGTTGAGCAAGCCCAGGGCGACAGTGGCAAGGAAAAACTCCCCAAAATGGTAGGAAGAAACCTTGGGAAGAACCAAGACTCAACAGGGGACCCATCCTCCATGGGCGGCCTAGATGTTCTATTTCATCACTAGGACTAAGAGTTTTTATGAATACCCTTTTACGACCCCTGCTTCTTAAAAACGTAGTAATATAATGAGGGAGAACAGAAAAGGCAGAAAGCCCTGTTACTTCCCTTACTCATACGTCGGCAATAAAGGCCCCGGGATGTCACCGACTAAGCATGGAAACGTACGCATACAAAAATGCGATCGCTGGTGTCTATGTGTTGCGTCACGAACGAGAGACAAAACGTACTGCGTGTGACGACGTGACCATGAACAACGCTAGGACCCGCACTTAAGTCACGGGACCTCCAGGTGTTCGTCATCATGTCGCCAATTAAACACGGGATATAAATTGTCTCATCGATTGTTCTGTAACTGCACTTGATGAGGACAGCGACTCGCATGGGAGCGCGAGGTAGGTCTCTTAACAGATTGCCATCCGATTGATTGGTTCATCTTAAGTTCACCATCAAATTAAACACTAAAACTGCACAATTACAGTATTTTTGTCTACTTTGTGTACCTGTCAGAAGATGGTACGCTGTGGGCATAAAGGGATTCACATGGTCAGCAAAAATACTCAGGTACACTGTGATGTTTAAACAAGCTGACACGTGGCAGGATGGATACATGCTCTTATTTTGCTACCACTAAATTCTGGCACTAACCTATGATGTTAATTGCTGTCATCTTATTAGCTGATTAGATATTTAAAATAGCGAGCAGTTGAGCAGGTGTACCTAATAAAATGGCCAGTGAGGGAACTTACTGTGCTATCACTGCTCACCTATTACCCTGTGGTAAATAGTCTTTGCTGAAAATAGCCTTGCTGACCTCAGCACTTCCTCTGTCCCAGGGACAACTGAACTATTTCCCATGGTCCTGTCTTTTTCAGCTCTCTGCTTCTCCAATCCTGGCCAGTCAGGAAAATCTGATCACAGTCAACCCTAGTTCATCAGACTGAAGGGTCTAGCTCTGCTCAACATCACCTATCAGTTCAGAAAAGACTAACCATTTGTCACCTTTCAGTTCCAATGTATAATAGAAATGTACACGTTTGACTGTATAAAGAATGTGTATGTAATGTAAAGTACATAAACACAAGTAGAACAATACATGAATAGTCTCTCCTCTAAAAACAACATCTGCTGAAACTCCCTGAAACACAAGGACAATTCTACACACACTCATACACCGATCTACAGTGGGGAAAACAAGTATTTCATTCACTGCCGATTTAGCAATTAAAAGTATCTGATCACCTACCAACCAGCAATAATTCTGGCTCTCACAGACCTGTTAGTTTTTTTAAGAAGCCCTCCTATTCTGCACTCATTACCTGTACTAATTTCACCTGTTTGAACTCGTTACCTGTATAACAGACACCTCTCCACACTCAATCAATCACACTCCAACCTCTCAACCATGTTCAAGACGACAGAGCTGTCTAAGGACACCAGACGAATAGACCTGCACAAGGCTGGGATGGGTTACAAAACAATATAAAACAACTTGATGATAAATGAACAACTGTTGCTACAATTATTAGAAAATGGAAGAAACACAAGATGGACTCGGTCTGGGGCTCCATGGAATCTCACCTGGTAGGGTAAGGATGATTCTGAGAAACATAAAGAATCAGCCCGGAACTACATGGCAGGACCTGGTCAATGACCTGGGACCACAGTCTCAAAGATGAGCATTTGATTTTTCTTTGTGTTTTCCTGATTCAGAGTTTTTATCCCTTGCAAGCATGAACAAATGATGGGTGGTGTTGAGGCACTACACCAAGCAAGAACAGGCCGTTTAATTAGTTATGTCAGGTTATTATAACAGAAAATACCGGCTACTCCACAGCATGAAAACATTACAGAACTACTCTTCTTCTACTGTTTTACATTCAGTCAATGTAACAGTGCAATCTCTATGTACAAATCAGTAGCACATCATCATGGAGGTAAGGAGAAAAAAGCGAATATCCAAATACCAAAATTAAAAACCAAATACCTACTCAATATCCAAATACCAGCTCAGGCTTCATCCAAGATCCAAGTTTCCCTCAATGATCTACACTCAATAAGTTTAAAGTAAAAATAGAAAGGGAAAAACTAAAAGTTTTTTGTGGACATAAGTAGCTAGACGCTTGTGAGCCTCTCAGTTTCCTTGATCTTCATTGAGATGCACCTACACCTGAGTCCATCTGTGATTTAGAAAGATACACCTGTCTCTATAAGGTCTCACTGCTAGTAACACATACTGGAGCAAAAGCCAAGCCATGCAGAGGAAAGCAAATCAGGAGCTGACCATTACACCAAAACAAGTACTTCACTAAGGTCTGAAGACTTTACAAAAACATTGTTTATATATATATGACCTTGATCAACAATGCAAACAGTACTGGCCCACCGGCTACAACATAGGAGGACCTATAGCAAGAAGTCTTTTGTCCAATTGGCTGAGTCACCCACACCCACATCTTAGATCAGGATCCTACAACCCCACCCAAAGTGCATTTAACTGGTTTATTGTATTATGAATTGTATCTGCTGCGCTTATTTCCTGTGCCGAGTGTGACATGTTTAGCTGTTCCTATTCCGTCATTAATGTACATTTTATTTGTGATGGGTGTATGCTTGTAGCTAGTCTGACAGGAAATATTGTAGTGTTAGGACAACATAGTCGTAAGAGAAAGCCAGCATAGAACCCCTCTTTATCTGTTTATGTGTCAAACACGTTTACTCTTTAATGAAACACCCACTGAGCAGCCTGTTAAAAGAGCTCTGGTTATAGGTGACTCTATTTTGTGGCACATGAAACTGGCTACCCCTTTAGGGACAGCAGCTACACTAGAGTTACATGTATCCTGGGAACCAGTGTGCCAGACATAATGGGGATCCTTAGTGAACTCAATAGTCTTAGATATTCTTGGATAGTAGTTCATGTAGGGGCTAACAATATACGCCTTTGAGTGTAAGCCTGGCCATTTAGGACAGGTCAGAGTCCATCCCACTAGGGAAGATGCTGCTCTCTTTGCCCATAGTCTTATGCCAGGGTTAGTTAGGGGCTGACTATACAGGGCCAGGTCAGGCAGCAGACAATTAGGCATATTCCTCCCATAAACTTTACAACTTTGAAAACACTTTGAAAAGACTTTTTTTATAGACTACAGTCTGACACACTAACAACTACTCACAACTAACACATAGCTGAAGACTGGGAATCTTGCTCAAATGTAACTAGATTATTTCCCATCATGCTCCTGGTGGAATTTTACAGGAAGAGAAGCTGTTGAACAATGGAGCAGAAACAGAAGCGCCGTTTGACAACAGCTGCATTTTTGTATGCAGTGAAACACAACGAATACTGCAAAAAAAGTTAGAGGTGAGTTAACATTTCGCACACTGATTCATAGTAGCCTTGTCACGATTATATATAATTCTCAACAGCACACAAGAATCATGGCTTCTGTCTCAAGTCTCAATCAGGTCTCGCTGGACTCTCCTCCATGATTCATTTCTTTATGACTTCTTGTTTGGTGCTGAAAAGAGCTCCCTAATTGGTTGTTGGTGATATTTATGTCACTATATGCATGAGCCGAGTCTTACGACTTACGATAATGCTAAACATGGTTGATTTTATCGGAACGGCAGAACTGGAGAGAGACTGACAATCTTGACCACCATACAATTAACAATCGAGATGATACGACTGCGACTTGACTCTAGCACAATTCTCAATATTGTATTCAGATGCTGGAAATTTGTCATTAAGTGTAATAATCTCATTAGGTTGAACACAGATACAGTATCTCACATTTCTACAAAAAGTAAGTCCACCACTCACATTTTGAGCTATCTGTCATATCTATCTTTGCATGGGACAACACTGAAGGTATGACACACTCTAATAGTCACTCTACAGCTTATATAACATAAGCTGTGTAAATTTGCTGTTCCTTCAAAGTAACTCAACACACAGTCATTAATGTCTAAACCACCGGCAACAAAAGTGAGTACACCCCTAAGTGATAATAGCCTAATTGTATCCAATTAGCAATTTTCCCTCCTCTGTATCATGTGAGTGTACAAGGTCTCAGGTATGAATGGAAATCAGATGTGTTAAATTTGGTGTTATCGTTATTACACTCTCTTATACTTGTCACTGAAAATTCAACCTGGCAAAGATCTTTCTGAGGATCTGAAAAAAAAGAATTGATGCCCTACATAAAGATGGTATAACCTATAAGAAGATTGCCAGAACCCTGAAAGTTAACTGCAGCACAGTGGCCAAGACCATGCAGCGGGTCTTTAAAAGGACAGATCCACTGAGTTCTACTCAGTACAGGTCATGGTTGCCATGGTTAACCAAATAAGTTGAGTGCACCTGTTCAGCATCATATCCAGAGGGTGGCTTGTGAAAATAGATCTCTGAGTGCTGTCAGTATTGCTGCAGATTAAAGGGGTGGGGGGTCAGCCTATTGGTGCTCAGACCA
This sequence comes from Parotocinclus haroldoi, assembly GCA_034779995.1. Taxonomy (NCBI): domain Eukaryota; kingdom Metazoa; phylum Chordata; class Actinopteri; order Siluriformes; family Loricariidae; genus Parotocinclus; species Parotocinclus haroldoi. The sequence goes on along the minus strand of JAUZST010032114.1, from coordinate 18,519 downwards.
TATGCCAATACGATATACTGGATCACAATGGTCTGCATGGCTGTTGTCCCAGAAGCAAGCCTCTTCTAAAGATGATACACAATCCTGCAAGCAGTTTGCTGAAGACAAGCAGACTAAGTACATTTATTATTGGAACCATGTCCTGAAGATAAACGTATTTGGTTCTGTGATGCTTTAGTGAACTCCAAGCCCGAGAGAGTTAAAGCAGTGCTGGAAAATAATGGTGGATTGACACTTTGGGCACAATTTGGGCATTTTCATTTAGGGGGTGAACTCACTTTTCTTGCCAGTGGTTTAGACATTAATGGTTGTGTTGTATTTTGAGGGCAAAGCCAATTTACATTGTTATATAAGCTGTAGACTGACTGCTTTACATTGTATTGTATTGTTTTGAAGTGTCATTCAGTGCTGTCTTCAGTGCTGTCCCATGAAAATATATACTAAAATAGTTACAAAAATGTGAGGAGTGTACTTACTTTTGTGAGATAATGTATCTCTAGTAGAAATAACAATCCAAAACTAAAGCTAAGATTATTTAACATTAGACCACCTAAAAGCAAAGCAGTTATTGTAAATGAATTAATCACTGATATACACTTACATGCACTCTCTTACAAAAACCTGGATTAAACGGGATATAATATAATGATAATATAATAATCATAATAATATCCCCTCCTGGGAAGAGTTATGCTCAGCACAGTCATCTTAATGGTAATCGAGGGGTGTAGCCAGCTTTTAACAAGAATATAGGTGTTACTGCTAAATCCCAATACAATGCTAATTCATTTGAAATATTGATTCTTAATGTTGTCTAAACCATACTCTAGTCAGCTTATCACTATTTACTGCAACATTTATTTTGAGTACATTTTAGAATCAATGAGTACTCGGAATGTAATCATACTTTAGATCTAATATTAACATTTGGTATTGATATAAATAACCTATATTTTTTGCCGCAAAGTGAGATGATTTCTGATCACTACATCTTACTTAGTTCTTAAGCTCCATGTCCTACTCCCTCGTTATCACACCAAGTGCACTCTCACTCCTGATACTGCAGCAGCGTTTATTAATAACTTTCAAACTTAATGTTTAATACAGCTACTAAGCATGATTATCTTTAGAACACATGTGGTAAATTGAAGGTATTTAAAATCACTTCTAAACAGGCCCTTACCAAAGCTAAAGCTGTGTGTTTTTTCCTCACTTATAGAGAAAAAATACGAATAAAACTACACTTCGCATTAATACAGTCTCCAGATTAACCAAAAACATTACAGAAAGTGACTCTGAAGTTTGTCATGAATTTAAGAGCAATAACTTCATGAATTTATTTACCAATAAGATAAGAGATATGAAAAACTTTATGGATAAAACTTCCAGCATCCACATACACAGCAAACCTTCCATTTGCTGCACCAGTGCTGATGTATTTTTAATTGGTTCAAAATCAGGACTAGAATCTAATCCAGTTACTAACACTGAACTGCCCTCACTGATTAGCTCATCTAAGTCAGCAACATGTTCCTAAAATTAAAAACATCAAAGCAGGGGAAATTATTTCTCATACTTATCCCCCCACATAACTATACCAGAGTTTCATGCTGCACATGACATCAGTGATTGTTAATAGTTGTTCTTAATCAACTAACTACATTTTCTCTTTTCTCTCCAAGCTTTCTACTGGCTATCATTCTACTGGTTTCCATCAATAGAAAGCAGTACTATCATATCCATAGTCCCAACAGAGAGCAGTAACCTTTGATGTCCCTCTAATGACTATCTCACTAATCCTAAAGTGACTGATATATATTTATATATATATATATATATATATATATATATATATATATTATAATTTACTTAGATTTACTACTACGACAAATTTAATTCTTACTAAGCTACCCAAGGAGAATGGGTCCCTTTCTAAATCTTGGTCCTCCCAAGGTTTCTTCCTTACTACGTTTATGGAGTTTTTCCTTGCCACTAGTGCCACTATGCTTGCTTAATTTGGGATTGGCCTTATAAGATAATATAATGTTGTAAAGCTGCTTTGAGACAATTCTCCATTGTTAAAAGCTATACTAAATCAGAAAAGGTTGGGATGGAATGCAAAATAAAAAGGCAGTGAGATCCTCTGCCTACCCTTGCCTTCCAAAGAGATATTTCTTACATACATAATTATACATAATACATATTTCTCCTATTTCTGAAATTTGACTAAGCATAAGCATAAAACAGCACCTAGATTTTCAAAATATAACCTCTTATATATAAATTCTTCTTAAATTTATCTTAAGTTCATCTCACCACAGATTTGTCTTTCATTCAAAAACACATCAAATATCCATTGTCTTCTGATTAACCCGTTCTTACTCTGGGTGGAAGGACAGCAGCAATCGCCAATATACCGTAGGGCGCTCACACACACACTAAGGGCTACTTTAGAGTGGGAGAGGGGCCACTTGGACTGTGGGTGGAAACCAGAGTACCCAGAGTAAACCCAAGCAGACACGGGGAGGACATGCAGTCTTAGGGGACGAGGAAGGAATGCATCTAGCGCCTTAGTGCTGGCATGAACTTCCCCTCAATGTTCAAACAGCTGAGTTTCTGGCTATTTCCAAACAAATTTATTCCGTACTCACCTCGACAAGTCTCCCTGCTCTCTCTCTTAAAAAAAAAAACAAAAAAACAAAAAAACAAAAACAACCATAACAGTTTCATAAGTGTGCTATCCACCCATCAATCCAGCTACCGTGCTGCTCTGAGGAAAATAGGTCAAGATCAAAATCAAACTTCAATGCCTCACAGAAGAGTCAACTATTTTGTATCTCATCCTATTACTATACTATTATACTATATACTACTACTATACTATTTAGCTGAATATACCTAAACTCCACACAAATCTCCATATGTGTATGCTAAAGTACACAAGTTACATTTTGCAGATGCAAATAAAGCAACAAAAAAGGAAGTATTCAAAGACTGAAAAATTAAATACAATTTCAAACATTTCATTCATTGCATTCTGCTCTTTATGTTTTGTGTTCTTAGTATTCCAAAATGTTCAGTAATCAAAGGCAAAACTGACAGTATGATGGACTTTCATAATTATAATTATGATATTTGTAATCAAATATTATACTATAACAATACAATATTTAATTTAGTGTTAAGCAATTGAGAAAAACTGAATACTTCATATACTCTATTAGACTTGTACAAAGATTTTTGCAAAAAAATAAATAAATAAAAGATGTAAGTATGTTTTAAATTATAGTTATTTTAACCGTCTTAATTCATTTTGTAATAATTTAAATGTGTTTTCAGACTGAATGCTAGTTGCTATGGCAATGTTATGGTAATAGCTAACTTGGATTGTAGAGCCAAATGAAAATATTAGTTCTACAGCTCTATTAGAGCTCTATCAACATATTTTACCTGTACTAAACCTCAGCATCTGATATTCTGTCTGAAAATCCATAGCTGTATTAAGTGTGTGATGTTGTTTTATAATAAGTTGTGCTTTATTTGGATTGTGTTTAAATGTAATCTTGTGTATTGGGTTGAGTGAGTTCTAGGCCATTTCATTGACAACAGAAAATGCAAGAAAAGAAATGGATAAGGCATAGATGCTAAAACATCATAGAAATCAGAGTTTAAATTTTAATTCCTGTTACAATGTGATGAATGTATAAAAATGTATAAAAAGTGAGTGTTTTTTTTATTATTTTGAACACTCTGGGACCTATCTGTCTTTTAGCCTACTATGACCAAAAATGATGTTACAAATGCAAGGTACTACATTTTATTCCATTGAATCTATAGAAATAAAGGGTTCAATGAATATTTTCAACACTGTCACTGTAATGCTTCTTTTGTGCTGTTTGAAGGGTTTTGCACAAAACGCATTTTCATTATCTTTTTCGTTTTATTTTATGTGCTGAATGGGCTTGGCACATGCAATAAACATGAATTCTATATTTTGATTAATACCACCTTTATTCAATGTTTTCTGTATAGTCAGAACTGTCCTAATTTTTTAGGCAGGTCTGAAAAAATGCTGCCAATTTATTGCTGCAGTGTTTATTGGTTGTTTTGGACAGTAAATAAAATGGCTGTATTTGTGTTATGGTCATTGTAACCACTACAACAGTGAGTACAACACAAATAAAACCAGTTAGTTACTAGCAAAAAAAATCACTGAGTTTTTAATATGTAATTGATTTTAGGAAAAAAAAAAAAATTTTAAAAATCATATTTCCATTCTCCATGAGCTAACATGTTACAATACATTTTATGCTTTACTTTCTGTGAGGGAGCTTTTAGAGGTGGGTGTCTAGTTCCTATCAACACCACAGTTTCTTTTCCATATGATGAAGCATTCCACTGTGCAAACCACTGTGAATAATCAATTTAACATTTTCAGCCATTTAATTATGCACTGAAAAATAACAACTGTTGTCTCTTACTGTTCACATTGTTATGCAGTTTTTCTATGTGCTACATTTGCTTCATTTAGTCAGTATTATTTACTGTGATGGTAAATGTTGTATTCTACATAACAGTGCTTTTTGATTTTTTTTATTCATTTTTGTGTTTGCACTGTTGTATAAATGCTGTTAAGTAGTTGTATGTCTTAGGAGTTTCTCCTAATATAAGTAATACACATTTCTACTGCCCATAAATAAGAAATGAATATTATTTCACCCAGCTTTAATTAAGATCTCAGTGGTATATTAAGTTTCTTACATTTCTTTAAAGTTGAGAAACATCTAAGTAATTCTAAGTTACTAAGAAAGTAATCGTTCAGCAGTCTATCCATGCTGAAAGAGATCATAGGCTTTTAGAATCTAACAAAAAAATTCTTCTAATAGCGTTTTAGGAAAAATAATTCAGAAATTGGTAAACCTTTACTAATACAAAATTAAGAAATGTTCTATTTATTCTTAGTCATAATAAGGTCAATCTTAAAAAATATGTTTCCACTTGATGATTCTGACCTTACATTTACCTTGCAACAAAAAAGGATTTTGACTGTGGCATTGACTATCTAAAAAAAGTCATTTTGTAAGGCTGGTTTGAGTCTGAATAAATCTGGAAGCTATTGGGAACACTGACACATTTGGGAACAGCCTTATAAGATAATATCATGTTGTAAAGCTGATTTGGGACAATTCTCCATTGTAAGAAGCACTACAGAAATAGGCTAAATCTGACTTGCCTTTCTTGTTGCATGCCTAGTAGCTCAGATGTGTTGAAGCCTGTATTAAAACTTGGGTAATTGTTTTGTTAGATCATCAAAATGTATTAACCTTTAGGTGATGAAGGCCCACTAACCTGGTGTTGTTCTGTTAAAACTGCTTAATAAAAATTAGAATGTATGCATCAAAACATGAAGCAGCAAAACAGTCCATCATGCTTCATCCACATTCTCCTTGACCGACCAGTCTGTCACATCAGTCATCCCTTGTAGGCATCACTGGTTAGACCACTGCCATTATTTAATGCCATCCAACTGCCTAGGCAAGCCTAGGCCATTACACCCTCAAATCAATGCCAATTTGGAGTGACTGAATGACCTAACATGCATGTCTTTAGACTGTAGGAGGAAACCTGAGTACACAGAGTAAACCCACCCAGACATGTGGAGGACATGCAGACTTGACACAGAAAGGCCCCGAGTCACACCACCCTGGGATTGAACCCAGGACCTTCTTGCTGTGAGGCAACAGTGCTACCCACTAAGGCACCTTGCTGCCCTCATCAACCATGTATCACAAATTTTAATGTGGATTGTGAACACTTAATCACTATGTACAATAAAGAAAATTCACAATTGTGTGTTGCTAGTGGATATATAAAGAGTATCCTTATTAACTGCGATCCAGGAGTTTGAATTCTTCACCAAGTTGTCACTCCTGGGCCCTTTAGTTTCTTTTACTCATTTAAACACATGGGGCGTCCTGCTGAAGGATGGAAACGTATTCTGATATGCGTCATTTATGCAGAAATCATGTTCTTTCTAAAGAGCTCACGTGATTTTCGAAATGTTTAAAACTTACCTTGATTATATTTTCAAAGATGGTGTCTCTAAAATCCAGTAGCGCTTTCTGATCGAATTCCTTGCCGTGGATAATCCTCATTTGTTTGAGAAAGGTCGATTTGCCGCTCTCTCCTGCACCTAACAGCAGGATTTTCACTAAACGGCGAACGGAGCGTCTCTCGCGCGCCAGCATAGTATCGATCTCACGACTCCGCCGCTTAGCCTCGCGCTCCTGATTTCCTCCGTCTTTCCCGTTATTTCTGTCCTGGCCGGCCTCGGCGGGAAGCAGGCACCGGCTCAGAGTGCGCACCACTCCAGCCATAGCTTCCACTTCTACTCAGCTACAACCGGACAGTTCTCTTTTGTTCCGAGCGCTACGTTATATGGACTTTTCATCGGTGAAGCATCGTAAAACATTTGCCTGTCTCTGCGACGCTGCGCTCACTGTTCAGAGCCAAAGAACACGATACAACTCAGCCAAACGAGAACGCTCAAAACCATGCCTTAAACCATCAGAATGGACACCACACGCTCTCGAAAAGAACGACTTATTTAATAAAGGTTAAGATGCGTCAAGTGGCACGAAATACAAGCCAGTTTCAACAAGCCAGTTCCAACGCGATCAAACAGCCATCCCCACCCACTGTTTCCCATAAGAAACTCACCAACTCGCGACAGTAATTTCATATATAAGCTATCTTTTTTAACACAAACCATCAAATAAAAACAAGTTACAACTTTAAAAGTTAGTTCTCTGGGCGTTTGACCGTCCGTGTTCAGTTTAGCGATCCAAGCTTGGTCGACACTCCCTCCCTTCCTCCCTTCCTCCCTCCCTCTGTAGCCTACGTCCTGCGCGGGACCCCTACACTTCTGCGCAGTCGCAATAGCGCATCAACCCTCCGTCCCCCCGTCCCCCCGCCCCCAACCCCAAGAATAAACTACAGAACTAAACTAAATGGCACTAATGCTACATAAAGTGCTTTACTTTTAAAGTTTGTAATTTTTTATGTAGGTTTCAACTTACATGACAAAAACACGTACTTCAAAACACATGACACGGCATGCATCACAAGTCAGATATTTCACTTACATTTACAGCATTTTAGCATAAACTTTGAAGGATGAAGGGATTTACTCATAATGCCAACAGCAGTAGCAGAGCTGGGCTTTAGGGGAATAAAGCCTTCAACTATTCCAGGGGCTCTAGATGAGAATACTTGTCATACTGGGCAGAATTTAGAGGGGCACAGGTGTACCAAACAGTCATGGGGCACAACAGTGCATGAAAATAAGCCTGCTAAACACTAAAGAGATTAAAGGATTTAACAATAATCTGGTAATTACTCTGTCATGGATAAGAACTCAAGAACAAATTAACACTACAGAATTCTATAGACGTGTGTTAGGCTGGTGGGTAACTGGTGTCTCTAAAGTCGCTCAGCATCTTCTTGTTTTTCTTTCTCTCTCTGTCTCTCTGTCTCTCTGTCTGTCTGTCTGTCTGTCTGTCTCTCTCTCTCTCTCTCTCTCTCTCTCTCTCACACACAAGACAGAGAGAGCAAGCTCAAGGAAGACAGACAGGGACAGAGAGAGAGAAACTGCTTTATGTGACAGCATAAATAATTTGCTGTTGCATTTAAGGTACGGACAGGTCTTTTATCTGTAATCAGCCTGTAATCTCTTTGAAGCACTGTTTATATACTGTACTGTATAATTATATATACAATGCATATGGAAAGTCTTCAGGCTTTCTTCACATTTTATGTTGAGACCAACATATCCAGTCATGAAATTTCTTCACTCCTAAATATTTCACAGTCAATTGTCAGCTGTATTATAAGAAAATGGAAGTGTTTGGGAACAACAGTTTGGAGCTGGCCCCTTTCTGGTGCACCAGTGCACAAAGCAAGGTCTATAAAGAATAGGATGGCAGAGTCTGGTGTGGATGAACTTGACAGTCCTGACCTCAACCCAATAGAACACCTTTGGGATGAATTAGAGCGGAGACTGAGAGCCAGGTCTTTTCTTCCAACATCAGTATGTGACCTCATATATGCACTTCTGGAAGAACGGTCAAAAATACCCATAAACACACTCTTAAACCTTGTGGACAGCCTTCCCAGAAGAGTTCTAGCTGCAAATGGTGGACCAACGTCATATTGAACGCTATTATGATACTTCAAATATGAGATGGTAAATTTGTCACACCATGATTTACATTGGTTTCACAGTGCATTTCTCTAAACAGATAGTTCAAACAGCAAAACCAAAGCCATTACGAGTTGTTGTTGTAAAATGGCTTGAATGCAATCAAGTGTGGCTTGTTGGAAAAACTAAAGCCACTGCTGTTCTTTATGGATACAAGTGAAAATCTCAGCTTAAGTGCATCATTAAACACAACAAGTTACTAAAGATACATAAATCAATTAATAAATGATTCCACTAATGTTCCAAATGAATGCTGTCTGTCCATGAGTAATGTAACATTTAAACTAGAAACCTCTCAAGTTGAAGGGAGTGAAGTGCAGTAATGGATGTTTATTAACACATAAAATTAAGTACAACAGACAAAAAAATGAAATAACTCAAGTTCATACAGTTTGCAATGAAATAATAGTCAATGTAAATGTAAAAAAAATAAATTTTCCATACTGTCCCAACGTTTTTTGTCTTGAGGATGTAGAAAATATTTTTGAGTGTGCAATGTGATTATAATAATGCAGAATACAGTGCCTATAAAAAAATCATAAAACCTTATCAAAATCCTTACTTTTGTCTCATTGCAACTTTAATGGTACTCAATTCACTTCAATTCAAATTTATTTATATAGCACTTTTTACAATAGTGCATTGCCTCAGAGCAGCTTTTCAATCTTATATTATCTTAAAAGGCCAATCCAAAATTGAAAAAAGCTAGGGCGAACTCCCTGAAAGTAGAAGGAGGAGTTGGGAAGACCAAGACTCAGAAGGGGACCCATCCTCCATGGGTGGCCTAGATGTTGATTGAACTATTTAAAATTATATTAAAGTAATAGTACAATTAAGTAAATAACAATTTAAATCAATAATAACATTGAAATTAGTAAAACAATTCTAAATAAATAACAAAGTAGATTCTCAGTGGTAAGTGGTAATGTATTGGCATCAGATTCCTTTCTAATAACTAAAAGATGGAGGGAGTTACTGCACTCTGTTGGGACTGGGTTCTGTTGATGGAGGCTAGTAGAGTGATGCTGAGGAGGAACATCTAAGTGTATGGTGCTGGAACTGGTCCCGGAACATCACCTTGGATAGAAAAGAGAAAATGTAGTCAATAGGCAAGAACCAACTGCGATGTGTCATAGTCTAAATCTAACAAAAAGCCTGAGTAAATAAGAATGTTTTAGCCTAGACCGGTCGGCCAGACCAACCAAGAAAGTGCCAGTCCCTTAATACCTATAGTGTTTTCTAGCCTATTCAGTAATATCTCATGATCTATGGTATCAAATGCTGCATTTAAATCTAATAGGACAAGGAAAGAAACATGTCCATTATCTGATGATATTAATAGATCATTAAGTACCCTAATACTCTTTCAGTAATATGAGGCCTGAATCCTGACTGAAACTTAATAAATACTGTTACTTTAGAGGTAACTACAGAACTGCTGATAAACAGCTTTTTCTAACATTTTGGAGAGGAAAGGTAGATTTAAGATCGGTCTATAATTAGATATTTGTTTGGGGCTGACTATCCAGAGCAGGGGTCAGGCACGGGGCAATTAGGCTTAACCAACTGTCTGCTGGTAGCCATGCACTGTCACCCAGACCTAACTTTATTAAAACTGTCTGTTAACAGCATCTGCCCCAAACCTAAATGCACCCTGGGCGTCTGTTTTAATAATAATAATGATAATAAAAATGTTTTCCCAGCTGTATTTATGTAAAACCTCCAACAAGTTAAAATAACATCAAAATATTTGTTATACTAGTAAAATACTAATACAATGGTTTATAAGTGCATTTACTGCCATATAGGTCACAACCAATAATCTTTCAGAGTAAACAGCTAGGCTACTTGACACTCCAACCCCACCCACACTTGTAATCAAATGTAGATGTTTTCATTACAGTCGATTCCATTAATGGGACCACTGGTTATTGGGACCTGCCGCTTATTCGGACCAAATCCTAAAGTACCTAAACAAATCCTATTATATACGTGTAATTTTATTCACTTATTTGGATTAAAATTCCGCTTAATCGGACCAAAAATCTCTTCTTCTCTGTCATAACTACCGGAAACTCCCGAGTTTCTCTTCAGCCCTCTACTGCCACCTACAGGTCTTTGCCTAACATTTCCATTTACTACAGAAAAGGAGTCACAAGTCACCACTTAGCCACAGCAAAAGCGCGTCAGCTCACACTGGATAAGTTGTGGAATTTAGTAAGAACTTGTTTTTACAGTATTATGCTTAGCATGCTGAGTATCTATACATTGTGTTTTAGATCGTTTTGAAAAACTTGTTTGCAAATTTATTTTTCAATGAACAAAGTTTGTAAGCAATAGTAGTTCTTGTTTGTACGTTCGCTATACATGTAAATCACACAATAAAGGTTTAATAAACATTTAATTTGTTACATAAATTATACCACGTCCCGTCTTGTAATATAGGGCATGTTCATTTAATCAGACCAGCCGGTTATTAGGACCAAAACCATCACGTCCCGATGTGGTCCCAATAACCGATTTCGACTGTACTTAAAAAAATAATTTAAAAAACTGGCTATTCTACTATTAATAAAACAAGGCAAAAATAATTCACCATGGCTGGTAATGAGCTTTCACAACTGAAATACAACATTATGTTTTGTAGCACATCACCCAAATACACAAAAATACAAAATTTTTACTCTGAAGCATGCTGGTCTTAACATTGTTTGATGTATTTCACAACAGAAACCAAACTAATTGCAGGTTTTGAAGGAAAAAATGATGCTGCAAGGTAGACTGACATTCTCAACACCTGCTAGTTGCTCACTTTTTAAAACTTTCCGAATGGTTGCCTTTTTTGTCATTACTTGAACATTGTATGTCAAAATGTATAAACAAAGCTGGAAATATATTATTAATTTGTTTTGATTTCAGTGTGCAAGGAAAAAAAAGTTTTCCATTCTGCTTACTCCCCTCCCATTTTCTCCTGACTCCCAAAGGGTACCTCTAACAGTTTAAATAGTAGTAAAGTAAGATAAGGGCGTGGACATCTAGAGTTTCTCTTTTTTCTCATGTCACAAGTATTAATACCTAAAAATATGACACAAATGAGAGCTGACTGGCAGTGAAGGCTTAATAAAGATGAGAAACCTGGCATTGTTCTTACCTCTGATCTGTCTCTCCCCAGCACACTTCACATTAAACCCAAATCCCCTTGACAATTTATCATTACAACCATCAGAGAAATAAAGTACTAGCTATAGGGCTACCTATTAGCAGTTCAGTCTGTGGTAAGGAATATTAGTACATTAGAATACATTCAGATATTCTTCTTATTATGTTACACTTTTATATCTGTGTCCTCTGCCCTATAATATGTGGTGTAAAAACACCACATCCTTCTTGACTTTTTATTGATGAGTTACAGTCACATAGAAAACCCAGTTCAAAACACAAGAGCATGTATATGTGGCAGTAGGAACCCTGAAACATGGAATCATGGGATTTCCAAACCATTAGTCATGTACTATTACAGGAATATTGCAGCTTGTTGCTTGGGCGTGAAATGACAAATTTCTAAAGACATTCAGTGAAATCAACAAAAAGTAGCATCTGATTAATTGATTAACTGCGGACTGCGAAATGAGCAGCGTATTGTATTTCACTATGCTAGATTACGCTGTTAAGTTTCTTTCAGTAGGGGGCAGTGTTATACTGTGCTTAGCATTGCATAAGCTCGCTTCTCAGCACCATTCATCTTGCAGTTGCATATTCATAGGCAACATCAGCTCTTAAACAAGATCTGTTCACATTATCCGCGAAAGCATCTTTTTGATTTATTTAGTCTAATAATGGTATGCCATAAATAAATGAAGTAAGAATTGATTTATCTTGGAGTTAAAATAACTTTTGTCCCATTATAACTCATCATCTCTGATTACTTTATTTATATGTTATTATATATTATTATTTTTTAGATTGCTGTTAATACCTGGATATGTCTAGGTAGACCTTGCATATCATAAATACATTTGTCTATATAGCTTCAGAAATTAAACGCCACTGGCCCCAAATCTGTGTCGGATCTGTATTAGAATATAAATAATGAAACACTGTCCATGCATTTGGCTACCAAGTACATTGTGAGGCGATTTAATACAGCAGTGAACAAACACTTTCTGATTAAGCCTAACGCAGAGCCTTAAAGCTATTTATTGAACTGATTTGTGTAAGGGAACCATTTAATGGAAAAGCTTTCAAGGTGATTTTCAAGCAAAGGAGGTTAATTGGCTCAGGTTTTGGGGAGAGGGATGAAATCAGCCCACTACTGAGAATAAGCATCAAGCGGCATCCTAGGAGCAGCACAGTCATGATAACACATTCTAATCACCAAATCAAAACCCCAAAACACAAAAAGCCATTTTGTTGTTGGTCAAATAATTATCTATCATCAAAAAGGTCGAATCCGCTTAATGGGATCACATCAGGACATGATGGTTTTGGTCCTAATAATCGGCTGGTCAGATTAAACGAACATGCCCTAAGTTACAAGACAGGACGTGCTATAATTTATGTAACATATTAAATGTTTATTAAGCCTTTATTGTGCGATTTACACGTATAGCGAACGTACAAACAAGAAGTACTGTTGCTTACAAACTTTGTTCATTGAAAAATTAATTTGCAAACAAGTTGTATAGATACTTACTAAATTCCAGTCATTGTTTGAAGAACTTATCCAGTGTGATCTGGCACGTTCTCTTGATGGACTGCATTTGAACAAAATCAAGAAAGTGGTGGGCGTGGTCACCTCCCGCTGGTTTTGCTCTTGTGAACACAACTTTTCGGATTTCCAGACCTTTGATAAAAGCATAAATTCTCCTGGGGATCCCAAAAATCCTCCCATATCTCACTGACCCGCTTTGCAGTGGCAACTTGTAGCTTCTTTTTCTTATTCGCTACTCATGTTCTTTGGTCTGATTAAACTGAGTTTTGGTCCAGATAAGTGAATAAAATTACACGTATAAAATAGGAATTGTTTCAGTACTTTAGAATTTGGTCCGAATAAATGGTCCAATTAACCAGTGGTCCAATTAACCAGATTCAACTGTATAATGCTGGACTGGACTGATAAGAGACTGGAGAAAGTCTTAGGACTGATAACTCATAACCTTACTTCCTTCTGCTTCATGAGGTCTTTGCCTACAGATATTCCATCATTATGTGGGAGACTATAATGCATTCATTTGTATTAAGCATTTATCAAAAGTGACTTGTCATCATCACCGCTTTGTTGGACCACCTGCTGCAGTGTACCCCACTCTAAGCTAAGTAGCCTACATTTAATTGATTAGTTATATTAGCAGTAACATGGTTTCTGTTGCACTTGTTCCCTGTGCTGAGTGTGCCATGTTTAGCTATTCTTCTTCTGTCATTAGTGTAAATTTTGTTTGTTATAGGTGTAGGCTTGTAGCTAGTCTGACATAGAAGATTGTAGTGTTAGAGGTCTCTACTTCTAGCTTTTATTTGTTATACCCAAAGACAGCGATTTACAAACAATACAGTCTTACAGTTTAAGCAATGCTGGGTTAAAGACCCAACTGTGGTAGCTTGGCAGAGGTGGGATTTGAACCCTGAATCATCAGATCTACAGTCCAGTGCCTTAATGTACATCTATACTAAATCTAAATGGTAGCTCTAGATCTATTTGATAGCGCCCATCCAACTCTTAAAAACATAGGTGTTACGTTTGATTCAGATCTCTCCTGATCTCTCAGATCTCTCCTCATATGAATTGCTTTCTTTCAGTTATGTAATATTTCGAAACTTAAATATATTCCTCTCAAGATGTTGAGAAACTGGTTCATGTTTTATTTATGTTTTACACAACATTCTATCTTCACTGGAATTGGGGTTGTACTTCGTTCATACGGTGCAGAACTTTTTTTAGTTCCTAGATTTAAAAAACACAGCGAGAGAGGAAAAACATTCTCGTACAATTATTTAGAAAAAAAGTATTTATGGCTGTGAAGGTGTCCTGCATATGCAATAATAAAAAAATACAATTATGTAAATTGTTTAATAGCGAATGGAATTTAGTACTGTTGCAAATCTGAATGTTGGAATAATGCAACATACAATGCTGAAGGAGGTCAAAAAGAACCAAAATTTAAACTCAGAATACCGAAAAGAAAGACAGAACGTTCTAGAATTTGTTAAGATCTTCAGGTTTTCAACTTTCAACTATAAGGAGTGTGAAGCATAGTGTGCAGCATTCTGGTTTAGAGCAGTCTTGGGATCTGGAGAACCTGCAATAGTTGGTGGTATGTTTGCTTATTTGTTCTTCACTCACCAAGTTTGCTCATGCATTTCCACTCATCTTTTTGTGTCTATTTTAAGCGTGGTTCTCACTGTGTTGTGCTATGATTCTTATTTCTACAGTGTTATTGCCAGTCCTCTCAGAGGTATGTTAGTGTTTCATTTTCAGTTCTGCCAATTTGTTTTTCATGAACCCTTTGCACTTCTTGTGTCTCTCCCCATGCTAGAGTCCACAATATTCACCCTCATTACATCTATGGGAAATGGCTTGCTAGTTCTACTGGCTATAAACACTAGTATTCACATTTTTTGCAGTCTGGAATATAAACACATATGTGTTTGATACAGGACAGGAAAGGTTAAATATCTGCGTTATTAGTTTCATTAGTAATATTTGGGAACAGTATACGTACGGAAATAAACATGCACATAACTTATCTTTGGCAGTGTGTAAATGTGTAAATGTAAAAATGTTAAACAAAATCAACCTACAATTCAGAGTTTGGTCTGACCTAATTAAGGAAGAGGAACAAAACCCAGAAGGCAGGCATTCTCCTGATTCACTTTTAGAGTAATAATTTCTTACCGACTCAGGACTCTTATGGTAGTAAATGAAAGCAAAAGAGAGCAATAGACAAGATTATCCTCTGAAACATATCCACTATAACTATGATAACTATGCACTATTGATAACTATGCAAACTGTAGTTGTCAGAAATGTTTAACATTTGAACCTTCAGAAAATGTTAAATCCTTGCTTAATTATTATTTGAGATCTGAAGATGTTGGCTTTCAGCTATGAGAGAGAATGGTTGCAATATTCAAAAACATTTTGAGTACGGCAGGATGAGACAGATGGTAAGTGCTGGTGTCTGTCACATACACACACACACTCACTCTGATGGAGTGTTTATGATGACATATCAGTTCCTGCACTCCTTGCAGATTTGATGGACGGCCACATTTAACAGTCAAGTGAGCCATCTGCAAAAGCACCACCCTGATGGTACGTGCTCTGCTTCCTGTGGCAGCTGGCTATACGAAATCCAGAGGGACGGTTTTTATGTACTATGTTCAGATACTTCTTCAAGAGGAGCAGCTACAGAATATTTATTCTGCTTTGGTTCTCTGACATGCTACTTCAGGATCGTCAGCCACAGTGCAAAGCACTGCTCTGACCCCAGGAATCTCCGTAAGCCCGCTATTACAATTAAAGCATGTCTGTGCAGTTGTTGACGCACTTGCTGTTCCTTTTATGGTTTGATCAGATCCACAGCACATCATCATGCAGTGTATTTATCAGACTGTAAACAGGACTTTCCACTATGCATAATGCAAAACAGTCTAGAAGTGGGTTGATGTGTTTACTTTTTATCCAAGGTTAATATTATGAGGCAGAGGTGAACTACAACACACCGACACACTTTACAGTGAATCATTTCAGGGGAAAGCCAGGATAACACATATATCTGTGTTTTGACTACCAGGTGATCCAGGAGTTTGAAGATTGATATTTCCAGTTGCAGTGGAAACTTGGCTTTTACCGTAAGGGCTGTTGTCTTCAATGACGCTGCTCTGAGAGGAACCACCGCCACCACAGCCGACTTCAACCTGCTTCAACCAACCAACTGAACTTTCCACTGCTCGGCTGGTGACAGTATTCAGTATTTGCATCTTTTATAAAGTCTCTACTATTAATTTCAGCACAATTTCAGTGCAAGGAAGCTCAGCAGCAGTAGACCTGGGGAATAATGGGGACTGAAAGAAGCACCAGACCTGTTCTAAATTCATTAGCTGCAGATGAATTACAGGAAACAGTGCTGCACTTTTAAAATGCACTTAATGTGAAACTGTCATCATGACATAAAGTACATCGTCAGAAACACATCAGTTTACTGTTTCTATTTCACTGACATCATTGTTTCAGCTACTCAGAAATACTCTCAATATACATTTAGTTTAATTTACAGTTTATATATGTTACAATTTAAGAACTAAAAAGAGAGCATTTTCATCATAGCATGAACTAGCAATAAATATTGTTAATGCACAAAAAATACCACCTCTTACCAAATATTGTAGCAACAAGTGTAGATGTGTACATATGTTTTAATTCTATAAGTTAAACACAAGCATCAGAAAGGAAAAAATATCAATCTTTATATGAAAATAATTAGTTTGGCAATTACAAAGATGAGCCAAAGCTTTAAAACACCTGGTATGTAACAACATTTTGTGATAAAAAAAATAATCTACATCAATGCCCAGACTCAAGGTTTCCCCACATAACACCACATTACCATTACCATGCCTTGGGATATCTTTGTACACATTATAATGTCTTAAGAATTGAAGACATACACTACAGACACACATGTCTAATATATACATACAAATACACATACATTGTACTTAAAAGGTACTTTTAAATCGTGTTGCTGTATCATCAAGTACAGCTTTCTTGCCAGTATAAAATGCCAGGTAAAATGTACCTACCATGAAATTTAGCATTTATAAAAAAATATCATTGTGTCTGCTGCCAAAATTATTTCCACATTGCCACTCTCAGAACTTACTGAAATGTCATGAAATCTGCAGAGGACTTTCCATTTGAAAGGATGGAAACAAAAGTTGCGAGTGATTACACCCAACAGAGAATGAGAAGATAAGGAGAGAGAAAGGTAGATTAACTATATTTAAGTTAAGCCTTTCAGACCCTGCATCCATTGCAATGGACATCATGTGTTTTCTTTTTGTTTTGTTTTGTCATGCAAACAACCAATTGAGATCTGTTGTCCATCAGAATAGACCTTTACCAACTAATCAAATAACATCTTAGCCCTGCCCACAGCATTGGGAACAAAAACAGCACTCTGAAGTTAGCAATGGCAGCACCGCAGAAAAGGAGGTGTAAGTGTAAGGGCTCATTTTAACTAAGTTGACCTGATTTAAAACACTTTTATTCTTCATTTTATGAGTTCATTTTACTACTAAGGGATGGCTATTGAAATAAAAAATTCAATATCATTTGTAAAATCATAAAGTTAAATTCAGGATTTTTTAAAATCTTGCTCTCCATCGGAGTGGACAGTGGGTCATAATGCACATAATTCAAGAATGTATTTAGTGCTGCTGTTAAAACTTTACTTTCTAACTGTACTGTATACAGACAAATAATCTGCTAAGTACATGGTAAAATATGATACAACTATTTTATTCTACAGCGTACTCAGCGCGTGAAGTGTGTCAGTGGCATCAGACACATATCAGAAATTGAAAGCTTGGATAGTGATGATGATAATGAAGATACAGAGAGTGCAAAACGTTCAAGAGTAGGTGAGCGTAGAAATCTGTTAAATATTGTTACTCCTGTACTCAACTGATAAGCCTGCACAGGATAGATGTCAAGTCCAGAAAATGGCCTCTTCAAATGGCCTCATGCCATCGATCTGGCTGCTGTGAACAGCTGGCTTGAGTACAGAAGAGACAAAGAATGCCAAGGCATTGCTCACCAGGACACACTGGATTTATTGCACTTGAAACTGAATGTTGCAGAAGCTCTTGTGCAAGCAGGGAAGACACAAGCAGCAAGGAAAAGAGGAAGACCAAGCTTGTCAGAAAATCCATCACTCCAAGAGGAACCATTGAGAAATGCTTTTGCTGAAAGACTTCCAACTCAAGAGCTTGGACATGACTGACCACATGCCATATTAAGATGATCGTATAGAAGCAACCAGGTGTACATTTCCAAAATGCACTGGCAAAACACGTGTACTGTGATAGGTGCTGAAACTGGCATGTCTCAGTATTTTACAGATACAGGATCCAGTTAAAGATAAAAAAATCGAAAAAACAGTTTTCAAAATGCAATTTTTATCAAAGTAAAGTTTAGTGGTTTTCAAGAGTTCTTTCAAAAGTTGTTTTCAAATGCAACCATAATTTTGGTTAATTTATCT
>JAUZST010032103.1:0-28928 GCA_034779995.1 Parotocinclus haroldoi | reverse complement strand
CATGGCGATGAGCTTGAGGTGGAGGAGGAGGAGGTGGAGTTCCATGGTTCCCTGGTGGTGACAGAAGGGCATGGCGATGAGCTTGAGGTGGAGGAGGAGGAGGTGGAGTTCCATGGTTCCCTGGTGGTGACAGAAGGGCATGGCGAAGAGCTCGAGGTGGAGGACGAGCAGATGCGCGGTTGCCTGTTAGCTCAGGACAACATCAGAGCTAACACAGGTAAGACCAAACTTCTCCATTAACATCTCAAAGTAAATCCATCCTTGTCTTCATCACTATTCTTCTTCTCCAGTTCATTCTGTAAACATTTCATTAGCAGGTCCAGAGGAGCCGACCAGCGCTCTGGTGATGGACAATGGCTCAGGCCTGTTCAAAGCTGGATTCGCTGAAGAGGAAGCTCCTCGCTGCATCTTCCCCTCCATCATCGGCCGCCATCATCATGGGTCCGTCCAGGCATCGCTGCCCACCTTCCAGCAGGAGAACGAGGAGATCGACGCCTCCATCGTCCACAGGAAGGGCTTCTAAACGCCCTTTTTCCTCTCGCTCTCTTTCCCCTCTTCTTACACCATCTTTGTTGTTTGTGTGAGTAAATAAACTCATTTGCATTCAGTTGTGTTTGGATTTGGAATATTTGTACGTCTTTAATAGGAACCTAAGCAGGGCCGTCAGGAATCTGAGAGGAAACGTCATCACACGAACAACATTAAATAATAATAAAGTGCTGAAGCTTTATTATTCTTTTAACATGACCCTATAATTACATGCCCCGCCCCGAGGGACAACCCCAAATCCCAAAAAGAGAATGTCCTGCATTTCAGGCCTGCAACACAATCCCAAAAAAGTTATTACAGGACCATTTTAGGGTTAGTAATGAGCATAAAAATAAATAAACGTCCAAAAGTATTGGGACAGTGAGGCCAATCATTTTATTTTGATGCAGCCAAAAATCATTCGGGTTTGACATTAAATAATGAAGATGAGACAAAAGATCGACATTTCAGCTTTTATTTCCAGGTATTTCAGTCTGAATCTGATACACAGTTCGTAATATTGGAACAGATCAACTTGAAATAGAAGAAACCAAATAATAATAATAATAATAATTCCTGATTTGCTGTAACAATAAATAAACCCTGGTGTCTGAACCAAATGCTCAAAAAAAGGGTTCCCCTTTTGGCTGAACCTTAAGCACTTTTTCACCCAGTAAGACCAAACTTACAAACATATTTTCAGCCACTAAAGCACATTTTGCCCTGGGATGCACGTGGGTTACACGATAATAAGCACAGGTAGCAAAAGCGAAACTCAAATAAAGCCCAGGCGTCACAACTGACACACAAACAATCACAACTGAGCACACGTGGTGAATGATGTGAAGAAACCAGCATAACCAGTACAAGGAGACCCGGTCACCGAAGCTTCACTATGGGTAGAAACAGGCAGAGAGGAAGAGGAGGAAATATAGATACTCTGTATAATGTATGATATATAAATATCTATTTTATAGTAACAGTACATAATGACTCATTTTTGCTAAACAGGAGTTTTGTTTTGAAGATGCATTTTCCTTTGTGGAGAAGAAAGATTTTTTTTCTACAGCTTCATGATCCGATCATGATTGTGCTTCCCTTTTTTTCGGTGTTCTGTGTAATGATTGTTCGGTGCTGTTTTGTGTTTGATCGGCTCGAGGTCTGATCTGACGACACGGTTTAGTTTTGAGCGCTGGTTGAACTGGTTTGAGAGAAGAGTTTGGTTTTGCAGGATGGAATAAATTGAGCAAAACTGGAAGAAGGAGCCCGTCTACTGCCTCAACGGTAGCAATGAGACCGAAATGCAGGGCGATGATGAGAAAAGCTCACGTTCACCTGATCATCTCTCCATCCAGTATATCCCAAATGTACGGTCAAATCTTACAGTAGGACCATGATGTTCCCAAATGACCATCACAAATCCAGAGTAGAACTGTGACCTTCATGGTCAAACTGCGAAAGTTAAACAATTTACAGTTTTACTATGAAGTCTGACAGTCCATTATTTCCGGGGATGATCACTCTAATCGTGCCTCCCCTTTCACACCAGGCTTCCGTTACGGTGACAGAAGGTCAGAACGTCTCCAAAGCTGAAACACAAATCGGATGGAAGATGCTTTGCTGTGCTTTTGTGGATCTACCACTAGATGGAGATCTTTTACAGCAGGTGACCTTTAGAACTGACGCTGCAAACGTGATCTTCCGTCATAAAATATACTTATTGTGTGTAAAACAGTATCTATGTTTCCTAGGCAGAGCTTACCAGCGTTTTTAATAATTTAATTAGTGATATTCACTAATTTACAACAGCATCACTATTAAAGATCTGTTAATGTTTTGTGAGAGAGAAAAACATTTCAAAGTTGAAAATACGCATTTTGCAGAGAGAAAAAAGTATTCGATCCCCTACCAAACATTAGGAGCTCTGGCTCCAACAGGCCAGTTAGACGCTCCTAATGAACTCGTTACCTGTAGTAAAGAGAGCTGTCTTAAATTATCACTCGTATAAAAAAAAACCTCCTGCCCACAGAGTCAATGGATCAGTCAGACTCGAACCTCTCCAACATGGGCAGGACCAAAGAGCTTTGTAAGGATGTCAGGGACAAGATCATAGACCTGCACAAGGCTGGAATGGGCTACAAAACCACAAGTCAGATGCTGGATCAGAAGGAGACAACTGTTGGTGCCATTATAAGGAAATGGAAGAATAACAAAATGACTGTCAGTCAACCTTAATCTGGGGTTCTGTGCTTGCCAACAAGGGTTTTGGCATCAAGTAATACAGTTTCTTGTTTGCTAGCGGGGTCAAATACTTATTCCTCTGTGCAAAATGCAAATAAATGTGTACAATACAATGTGATTTTCTGGATTTAGCCTTAGATATTCTATCTCTCACTGTTCAAATAAACATGCCCTTAAAATTATAGACTGTTCATACCATGCTAAGCTTGAAAACTTAAAAAAAAATAAATCAGCAAGGGATCAAATCATTATTTCCTCCGCTGTATATTCTCAAGAGAATAAGAGAAGGACATGGAGGACATTAAGATCTAAGGAATGAATAAAAGTCTGCTTTCGGAAGGTCTGATGAGGATCTAAGGTGGACATGAGGAGAAACTGCGGTAAACTTGAGGAGAACACGACTAGGATCTGATGAGGGAATGAGGAGGATGTGTGGTAGGGCTTAACAAGGCTCGTAGGTGGGCATGAGGAGGAGCTGAGAAGAACCCGATAAGGACGTCAAGGAAACACGATAAGGTTCTGAGGAGGATCTGTAGACAGCACGATTAAGATCTGACGTGGACATGAAAAGAAACTGAGACGTACTTAAGGAAGACGTGAAGAATCTGACGAGGATCTGAGGCGTATTTCAGGTGTAAAGAGGATCTGAAGACAGCACGAGGAGGATCTAAGATGGGCAAAAGGGGACCTGAAATATGAGACCTGAGGAGGACACGAAGAGCGCATAAGGAGGTTCTGAGGAGGATCTGATAGGGACACGAAGAGCGCATAAGGAGGTTCTGAGGAGGATCTGAAGGCAGTCTACAAAAGGGGATCTAAAGACAACCTGAACAATAGAACATCTGACAAGGATTTGAGGTGGACATGAGAAGAAACTGACATGTACTTAAGGAGGACAAGAGGAGGATCTGAGGAGTCCATTAGGAGGTTCTATGGACGACATGAGGTGTTGGGGACACATCGATAACAGTATGATAAAAAAAAATGGAGGAGTATGTAAGGGGGATCTGAAGACAACACGACGAGGATCTGTGGAACGCGTCACGAGGATCTTGGTGGGAGGTTTGATGAGGATATGAGGGTCCCATAGAAGCTAACCGGCTACACAGGGCACATGGTGGGAACGCCCAGTCCCAATACGTCAGTGGAATGTGGGAGGAGAACCCAGAGAACCCTGATGAAACCTACCCAGACACAGGGAGATCATGCAAACTATAAAACTACATAGAGTTAGAATCTCGGTGGCAGGCCAGACGTGACAGCGCTAAACACCGTGCTTCTGTGCCACCATGTAATTTAGAGGGTATTTAGAGGGCACGAGTACAGAATGGCACCATAACAACGTCCTAATGCCCACTTGGATATGTGCTGATTTGCATTTTCACACATTTATTCATATGTAAATTCTGCCCTCTGGCCGGTCGAGGCCCGCCCACAGCTCCATTCACCCCCAGACAAAACGATGATTTATCCAATCACCATCAAACTTTCAAGGCAATAAAATAAAACTGTTCCCAAAGCAGTCCCATCAAAGCGAACACTGGATGTGATCATTAAGATTTGGGAATCTACGAGAAGGTAACAGAATCGAGTTGATGGAATTAGGATCAGAACGACCTTGGTTCATATCCCATCACGGCTTGGACTGTACGTTGTAAGATCAGTATCAACAAATCAATCAATCAAAATGTATTTCCATAGCGCTTTTTATAACGGAGCGTCGTCTCGAAGCGGCTTTGTAATCTTATACGATCTTAAAAGGCCGATCCCGAATGGTGCAAGCCTAGGGCGACAGTGGCAAGGAAAATCCCTGAAAGTAGAAGGAAGAAACCTTGGGAGGAACCAAAGACTCAAAAAGGGACCCGACGTCCACGGGTGGCCCAGATGTTCGTTAGGTAAATATTTAAAAGATTATTAAAGTCATAGTAAAATTAATTAAGTAATACAATTGTAATCTATTATAATATTATAATATTTAAGTTGGTAGTATCAGATGTAAGACACCCGATTCTAATTACACCTTTTTTTTACACCAGTTTAAAGGTCTTTTTTGCCCAAACCTTTTCTTTCATTTCCCTTCTCTTAATGTTCCTCAGGTGTTTCTTCGTCTTCGGGTCTTTTTGACCCCTAGAATGTCATTAGATAAACAATAAAACGGTTCAATCCGGTCACTGTGAGCTCGATCACCATCATTATGCAGGCTTTCAGCTTTATAAAACCATGTTTTCTTTTGAAACAACCTATGCACTATTGAAATGAAAATAAAGGGAGTCTGAAATCTGTTTGCAATTTAGTGCTTTTTATTTTACGTGCCGTCAGGACGAGTCGAACGAGATTAGTTCTTTATTTTTAAGCCATCGCGTCCAAGGTCTTTAAACGAGAGCAGCCGATTTTCTAATTCAAATCACAGCAGGCAAATTTAATCTCATTTGCACCTTGTCTGTGCAACACATTTGATTACATTTCTCTTACATTTTGGGATTAATGCAAATGCTTTGTTTGCATTCCAAAGCCTTTTGAGAGCCATTCATCTCTCAGTTCTGTAAAAAAAATACAAGACAGTCCATTAGAAATCCATCGAAATAGATTTTAATCCGAATAAACCAAGCAAAGATTAATTGATACAGTGCTTTCAGAACACGGCATTGTCTCAAAGCAGCTTTACAAATATCTGGAGCCACAGCCCAAGCCTGAGATAACAGTGGGAAGGAAAAACAATCTCGCTAGATGTAATGATAGATAAGCCTAGATGTTACATCAAGAAGAAGTAAATAACTAAATAAGAAGTTTGTACTAATGCTTTAAACATTATAGGCTATAAGTAAGCAACGTCCGTTTGTTTTTACCCGTCGGGATCTTAAGAATTATAACATAAAACAAAACTCGGTCTTATAAATAAATCTGGATGAAAGAAAACGAACACCCGCGACACCTGCTGACAACAAATGGAATCGCAGGCCGAAATCTCTACGCTCTAAACTCACTAGCCATAGTTTTTTAAATAGAAGTTTTATAGCTTTTACGAGTTTCTAAAAGGGCGCAAAGATGAGATTTATATATCGTGTCGTATCATCGTATCGTGCCCTGATTAAAAATGCAGTTTGAAATGAAACACCATGTGAGGAAAAAGTAGGTAAATACAGTATGTGACCTGTTTCAGAGAGTCATTAAAATAGAGAGTATCATATAATGATGGATTCTATAATGCATAAAATGCAGACTACGTTTATTTAAAGACAGAATAAGGTGTTACGGAGAACACAATAAAGTCACTGAAGATTCCCGTGCCCTGCAGAAGGTGGCATTTTGGTGGCATGGCTTGGAAGGATTGGAGGATTGGAAGGGGAGCTCTGGTCCTCTGATCGCTCCTCTGATCTTTTGTACAAACCTTCATATGCTCCAGGTATGTGGATATGGAAGCGTTGCAGTTCTGATCTTAAGGATCTGTTTAGAAGAAGAACGTTTGTTATAACCAGTGCTCTGCTTGTATAAATAAAGATTACAGTACAACAAGTCAAGTCAGATTTATTTCTGTAGCGCTTTTCCCAAAGGCCAATCCCAAATGGAGCAAGCCTAGGGCGACAGCGGCAAGGAAAATCCCTGAATGTAGAAGGAAGAAACTTTGGGGGGGAACCAAAAAAGACTCAAAAAGGGACCCGACCAACCTGGGTGGCCCAGATGTTACCTGTCATACCTAATACATGTAATTATTAGGGCTGCTCACTGAAACCCGGGTTCGATTAGGAACTATTAGCTATGGATAGATGCTCTTATTCAGAGCGACTCACAGCTGATACAGGCTTACAATCCAACAATCCAAGCGATTCGGTGGCCTTGCCCAAGGACCCAACAGTGGCAGGACGTTAATCCCTGCCCTGGACCTGGACATTGACCTTAATCACTAGGTACTACAGTTCCAGAACCAGTTTTGGAAGAATTGTAGGAACTGGGTAGCCCCAAATTAGAGAAAGTTGGGACATTATGAAAATGCACATTAAAAGACACCTTACATTTATTTTGATTGCTATTTCATTGCTGACAGGACGAACCAAATCATTTCCCCAAACATTTAAGTGCTGAACATCATTTTTACTCCTCAAAGACTCTTTCGTACCAAATCATGACTGCAAATCATTATGAATCCCCCTCATTATTAGCCCTAAATTGCCCCGTCTCACCTTTCTTTTGGGAATGTGTTGCAGGTCTGAAATGCAGCAGACCAGAACAAAATTGATGTGATGTAGGTCGATAAAACACTTGCATTTTCCGTAAGCTTTTCTGATTCGTGGTTGGAAAAGGGATCGCTCCTTCGTTTACTTTGAGTCACCCCCTTTGAGAAGGTTCTTCAGTAAACTTGGTAGGTTCTTTACTGCCATATCGTGCGTTTGAAATTGATTTTGAAGTAATTAACAAAAAGTGGCAACCCCGGATGCAGCAACCGACTCCAAATCCCGAAACCGCACTGCTAAAGATGATAACAAAATAAAGGCATGCGTCTAAAAATCTGGCGTTTTTTTTTTTCCCCCAACAGGAATCAAAGTTCGGAATTGATCAAATAATTAGAATCAAAAATCCCAAGTGAAATGGATCTAACCAGACAATACTCTGTGTTACTCGGTGTTACTCTGTAATAGTATTATTCACCTTTAGTAGCAGAGGTAGCTAAGCTTCACGTTGCAGTCTTTGTTCTCCCAGATGTCTGCGGTGAAGTTTCGAGCCCCACATTGCCGGGGCATGGCAGGGCATGAGGGCAAACTCATATTGCTCCCCAACGGTTCCCTGTTCAGCCAGAACCATTGTCCGTTCAAGAAACGCAGACCCGACCAAAAGATGGGGTTCTGGGTTCCAGCAGCCAAGGCTTCTGCCGCGTCCAGCTCTGCTTGGGACGTCAGGCAAGCCAAATTCATGGATCTGCTCCTGCAGTCCTGAAGAGCCTCCGTCCACGTCTTGTTTTCCTTCACCAGGATCATGGTCTGATAGCAAAAGAAGGTCAGAGAAACTAAACAGTCCTGGTCGTTCCAGCCCAGTGGTCCTGCATTGGCACAATTTTCAGTAAAACCATTAGTAGGCTGGCCACTGTACCACTTAAAGAAAGACGCCGAGTTTCCGTCAGCCCGTATCCAGCTGGATGAATATGGGAACGTTCTGGTCAGACCGATCCATCCGTATACCGAGGTCCCCGCTACGAGATTTATAAGTCTTTGGTTCTCTTCATCAGTGGTGACGACAGCCAGATCTTCATAGTGCTGTCTACAGTAATCATGGGCATTTAACCAATTCTTCGGGGTCTTGACGTGAAAATAAACTTTTGTCTGACCTACGGCCATCTCGAAGCGTGCCATCAGGAGGGAGATCAAAACAAGCCAGATCATCTCTGCTCCGTGATGTGTCTGAACCTCTTCTGAGAGTTGATCTTCACCAGCTCAGCTCTCCAAGTGCGCAGTCACCCGCTTTAATACCCATGCAAATCCGGGTGACCAATGCAAACCTCCAGAATGAAACTCGGATTTCTCGGTTTCTGCATTAACAACAACATCAACAACAAAAAAAGCCAAAACAGGATCCGAGTTATTAAGAGAAAATAAAGTAAATAAAGGGAACCCGTTTAAACAAACGATAATATTACACTTGTTCAAAAAAAAAAAAAACAAGGAGCTAAGACAAAGAGCTGTTCGCGCAGGCTGGAAAAGGTTACAAAACCATCTCCAAACAGTCTGGACTTTTGAGTTAATTTGGGTTAATCCAACAAACGCGTCAGAGCCTGTGTACAGGTGGAGGAAAATGAAACGCATCGCTACTCTGCCCAAGCAGTTGCAACCAACATCCAAGATCACCAAGATCCAGGGTAACTTCTAAGCAACTAAAGGTCTATCGTTTGGTCTATTGCCTAGCGCTGACGTTCGTCAGAAGGTCCTGGGCTCAATCCCCAGGTGGAACGGTCTGGGTCCTCAGCGTGTCTGAGCCGTTCGGGTTTGGTCCTTAACGGCCGAAAACATGCACGCTAGGTCAATTGGCGCCTTTAAAGAGCCCCTTGCGTGGGAGTGTACAAAAAGGGCTTGGAAGGATATTTAATATTTAGTTCTGATTTTAGTTAAGTGTTCAGTTAAGTCTTAACACACAGAGAAAATTCAATTAAAAACGCAAGAAGGAAAAGGAAAGAAGCTATAATTTTTTGAGTTGAGTTTAGTTTAATTTGCCGATAAACCAAACGATACTTTCGGCACGTGGGGGTATCCGTTTGGGGGGTGTGGGGGGGAGTGGGCGGAGCAACAGATGCGTATAGAACCTGTAAAGGGGATTGCCAGGTTAAAAGGTTGGGGAACACCGCTTTATGACGAAATGATTTAACAATAACGACTGCAAATCACAGTGCTACTTTCTTGCCTCCCTGTGCTGAACGAGAAGCGTTTCTGATGGGCTATACTGCCCCGGGAGATCAGCAAGATGAGCCTTACGGGTAAAGCGGAGTAGAGCAGGGTCTGACACACACCAATCTCGGACAGAGTTCACTCGAAACAGTCACATATTTATTCCATTGACTCGACTTATGGTCGGTCTAATCCTTTGGAAAAAAAACGTCGATCTATTTCCCTTTTGAAAGCGGTATGATGTGGAATCGGTGCACCCCCAGCCCCCCCGGCCCCCCTGAACCATGTCATTGTTCCTTAATGAGCTGCTGAGTTTGCATGCGCTTTGTTCTGACGCTTTACATGTTCGTGATTTGTTTAGTGTGATGTGAGTGGATTTGACTGTACATGACCATGTCTGTCTCTGCTCTCTACATCAGGGATTTTGACTATGACTCTTACAGAGGCCAAATAGACAAACAAACACAACCACCCCGGGACAGCAGGCTCGACGTCTGTTTATTCATCACTTATTCTGCTTTGTATTGTGGTTCTGGCCTAGTAAATTGTGGAGCTGGAACCATAAAATAGACTGAAGGGTTGAGGTGGGTCAAAAAAAGAGCCGGGATTCCCAGGTGGTCGGACATCCTGCTTTGAACTGACATCAATTCAAATCTTGTGTCACCTTCGGCTTTTAGAATAAGAGACATAATAGATCACGTTTCTCAGGGAATCCCGAAAGGTGTGCTCTTTTAGAGTAGAGCGCAAAGCAACCTTAGTGCTTGAAGAGAAAAGGTGATCAGAGGAACTTCCTCCACTTTATCACCAAATGTTCCATGTAGAAAAGTCCGAAGGGATTTAGTGTCGATGTTTCTCCCTCTACAGAGCACAATATCGATAAACCATTCAGAATCTGGAGGAATGTCAGTCCTAAAAAGCATTAAATGAACAGGGGTGATCTCTCCCCCTCCCTCAGAACCGTTATTCATCAGTATCTGGGTAAGGGATTACTTTATCCAACCTTTAAGCTTTACAGTACAGAGTTACATTCACAAATACCGCTTATAACTTTACTGTACCAAAAAACAAGCCTTGCGTTATAACCACGCCCACAAGCTACGCCCAGTTCTTTGGGATCAGAGGCATCTGAGATGGACCATCACCATGGAAACGGGGATTGTGCTCAGACCAATCAGGGTTACAGATCTTTTTTGGACCAAAGATCAAAAGGAGAATCCAGACCGTTATGGGAAGTCCAAAATCAGACCCTATCATGGTACGGGGTCGGGGGGTCCGGACCCTTGGTTAAAGGTCATTTAGACTTCTGTGATGCAGCATCAATGCGGAAAACTACACCGAGGTTTTAGAGCGACATAACCTGCCTTTGAAATGACATCGTTTTCATTTTTCAATAAATCAATGCAAAACCACATGCTGCGCACATTATGAAGGCGTTACGAACGTTTCTGGAGATGATTTTTGGGGGCGCTTTACCAGCGCTCTGTGATTGGTCCCTCAAACAAACTTTTTTTTATTTGGCTTGGGATCCTAATAAGTAAAAAAAAAAATACTAACAAACACAGCATGATTTTAACACCGGCGTTATTTGTGTAGCAAACACAGATTTTTTTTCAGTCACAGCCCTTATGATTTTTGCGTTTTTATGTAGCTCTTATTTCCAAACGTTCCAGTCCGGATTTAAAGCTTTGGTGATCAAGATGTTTGTTGGTTCATGGTTTGTTTTTCTATTTGGAGAAAATCAGAAAGAAAAGAAGGAGCTGCTGATGCTGTATAAGCGTCCCGTAACATTTCTGACTGATCCCTAACATCAAAACAGTCACTCCATTAAGCGAATTGCACTGAATTTACTAATCACTTTGTTTATCTCAACTTTAGACTTAAATCCAACTCCTCGTTTGTAATTAAGGCTCATAAACTTCAGCTCACTGGAAGGATCAGGATAAATCTAACACATTTAATCCAAACAGAGGGTTTCAAAGCCAGCAGATTTGATAAACTACAATTAATTTCAGCAGTCTTCTATTTGTTTAATTATAAAGTTGCTCTTTGTTATGGCTGGCGTCGTTGGAAGAGCTTCCTCTGCGTTGGACCCCCCGTAAGACATTTATACCCAGACGCCCCCCATCGGCTGCTTCGGCTCATTGCTGCAATACGTCAAAGCGTCCGCCATATTGGTCCAGGCAAGGCTGGCTCGTAAACGAGCACAAGTGAACAGAGAAGGTGGGTTCGTTTCCTTTTCAAAATGCACAGTAACCGAATTATTTCCCAACCGATTCTAACGAGTCGTTTTAACGTCCATGGCTGTTGATCTAAGTGGAGAACAAACAAAAAAGTTTTGACTTCAGTTAAAATAAACTAGCATATAATTAGGTGAATAAAATAAAATAGTGAATAGTCATATATATTATAGAATCATTTATATTACAATATATACTGCTTATAGTATTTATTATTGCTAATCTGTTCATATTGTTGCTATATTATACTATTATTTTTTTTAGACTATAATCATAATAATTCTTTCCAATACAATGTTTGGAGAACTTATGAAAAGTTTGATGACCCAGTGGCCAATGTGGCGTTTTGTTATCTCTTGACCATGAGTACAACATGTGCGGCAGTGCCCTCTAGTGGATCAGCTCCGGAATATCAATACTTCGCGATCACGTCCAACGCCAGATTTTTCTTTCCTTTAACAAGCAATTATGATTGTTAAAACTTTAATGAGGTCGTTAAACGGTGCACAAATGTATGAATGTATGTAGACACACAACTAAACTCAATCGAAGTCATGTTTTTTTTCATTTCGTTTGTCAAGAAACATCCATTCCTGCCTCTCAGTTGGAATTGGGGGCAATTCAGTATTTCCCCGGATGCTTCTTTCGCACAAATGAATGATCAAATGAACCTGTTTGAAATCACATTTTACAAATTCATGACACCGGCCCTTAATCTCGCTCGTCCCAACATTTTTGGAACGTCCCGCAATGCCGAAATGGATGTTTATTACTTAAACGTGCTTCGGATTAAAACAATGAAAACTCAAGAAACCACGTATTTCCTTGGAGTAGTATTTTATTAACTGTGACGAACGATTTATAAAAGCACAGAGTACAGATAACAGTCTACGTTTATTAATCAGGAGGAATGTTATTAAGATGATTAAGTATTTTATAAACCGTACGGAATGAATATAATATCGTTAGAAGGTGCAGCACGCGCTACATATAGGATCATATTAATACGCCGAGTGCCCGGTTGGCAAAGTTGGCAAACGCTAGCCTGCCATCTACTGGTCACTTTCAGGGCAATGGAGAAAAACCGAATAAACATCAACAACAAAGTTCTAAACAGTAACAAGCAAACGGGAGTAGAAAAAAGGTTCTCAGCCCTACTCAAACATTGAACGAATCAGTCAGCAACGTATCGCTCGAGTTTCTTCAGCAGCTCTGCTGCGACCCTCACCGCCTTTTGTGCGTCTTCAGATTTGAACCGGTCGCTCGGAATGTGGGGTTTAGGATGATGGTGTGGGTACTGAGTCTTCTTGGCATCAACACCGAGCGACTTCAGCTCGTGCACGGCCTGAGGGACGCCCTTAAGGTAGGTAGCATAGCTGGATATCTGGTGGGCGAGGTGTATTAGATCACACCCCGTCCCACAATGGCTTCCGGTCCTCCTGAGCTCTGCGGCTATCAGGGCTTTTTCCACTGCCTGATGAACTTTAAAGAGACACCACTCAGGGTTCCTGTCGTATTCAGTCGTGTTCTGGGCAGCACCCAGGTCACATTGTGCTTGTCTAAACCAGCGCTTGGCTTCCTCTTTGTCTGGTGTGGGTGTTTCGCTATAGAAGGACCAGAAGTTATAATGCCACCTGGAGTAGTTCTGGTAGAAACGCTCTCGGCCCATCCTGTGACTCCTGGCTTGATGGCTCCACTGGGTGAAGAAATCGCTGAAACCACCAAAGCCACTAAAGCCAGAGCCCCTGGATGATGTGCTGTGTGGAGTCCTGCCGCTCTCGAGTTCTTTAATTCTGTTCTGTAAGTATTTAAAAGCTTCAGTGGCAAGGTCGGGGTGGTCGGGATTCTTGTCTGGGTGCCACTTTAAAAAAAGACGTCTTATGGCCTTTCGTTTGTCAGGTTCGGACATTTTCCAGATCTCTTCCAGACTCTGATTGATCTTCTTTTTTGCCTCCTCCAATGTCGGTGGAGTAGCTCTCTCTTGAGAGGGGACGGGCCCTGAAAAAACGGCTACGTCGGTGCAGTTGGGTACTGTGGGTACTGTGAATGTCGCCGAATGCTTTTCCCTCTTAAACTGATAGAGGTCGAGAGAGCTCACTTCGATGATCACATTGTCCCCAATCTGTATTCTGTATCTGGCAGGGTTTCTTCTGGTCCGACCTGGTTCATCGTCCAGACACTCTACAACAATGGCATAAAAATATTCATTCTCTGATTCGTCTTTGTTGAACCCAACATATTCCCCTTTTTCAAAACTGTTAAGGGGGTCCATGTCAAGGGAATCGTGCCACTCCTCAGGGATGAGGCTACCCGGGCTCGGGCGGGTACCGAATCCCCCTTCTTCACTGGCAGTGTTGAGGATTCCACGAGCCTCCAGGACCTTTTCGACCTCTGCCATGTTGTCACACAATAAAAGCTCCCCGAATACTAGCAGGCTTGCAGAGTTCAGGATGTTTCCAAGAAGAGCGTTGATTTCTCTGGTAAGATTTATGTTGACCTCGTTCTGCACTTTGAAGTCTTTGCTTTCGTTGTGTTTCAAGTAGAAGACGCACTCGTCTCGCTGCTTGGTCACATAGACTTGAGTCTCAGTCGCCGTACCCTCCAGTGGTTCCTGGTCTAACCAGAGCTCCGTCTTTAGAGCCTGGGAGCAGATAATCCGTAGCTTTCCGAAAGTGTTTTCACACATGTTTTCAGCCTCTGCCTGTGTAACGGTGCCCTGCTTTTGTTCTCTGATCAGACAGACGAGGCCATGACGGAACGCCCGGGAGGACAAGTGCCTTTGAAAACCGCTTCTGAAATCGCATGCCATTCCGTAATCACAATTTTCCATTTCTTCCATGACGAGCTTCATAGAAATGACGCGAGAGAGCAGTTTGGGACGATTGCTCTCGGGGAGCAGCTGCAAGAGCCGCTGATGCTCATAAGGATCTGTATCGAGGTGACAGCTGCTCAGTTTCGCAAGCAGATTCAGCTTTGATTTCAGCGACTCCTCCAGGCGCTGGGCTCGGAAGCAGGTGTCGTTAAAGAACAACGTGCTGGACTGGTAGAGTTTCCCGTCTGTCGACGGGAGGTACAGCGTGCTGCTCTGAAAGTCGTTCTCTATCGGTTTCTTGTTGAGCAGACCGAAAAGCTGCTGCACGGCACGTTGCACTGTTATCAGCTGGTTTGCCTGAAGCGCGGTCTTGTTCAGACATTCCGTGTGGATTTCCTGGAGTACAGTGCAGAGCTGAACGATGCTAGGACTGTCCTTAACGCCGACCTTCTTGAAAAAGTCTGCATACATCGCATATTTCACCTGAGTGGGGTACAAGTATGGTCTAAACTCTTTGGGATGGACAAGCGACAGGACAGCTTGTCCAGCTTTCACAAGGCTTGTGTCGTTTTCAACAAGAACCACGGGGAGATCCGCCAGCCCAGACCCATCAAAACTCACGGACTGCAGGAAACCATAGGATTTCTTGAATACCGTAGCTCTTGTCTCCACCAACCCCTCAGTCTTGCACGGAGATGTGCAGATGTTTTGTAAGTTCTCCACGACTCGTTCTGAGGACGGCTCGGCACAGGCTCCCGCAAGCCTCAAGGACTCTTGGTGTTTATAAATGGAATGCGTAGCCAGTACGGGCATGGAGGTCCATATGAGATACTGATGATCACTGTCCTTCTCGAGCAGCGATCCCCTGATTGCAACAGTTTCTCTTCCTTGAGCATAAGCTTTGTGATAGTCGCCCAGTTCTGACTTAATTTGGACCGGAAAGAGAAATTTGATGTCTGCGATGTTCTTCAAGAGGCTCGAGTTGTTCCTGTTTTCGTTGTTTTTCACAAGCGCCGTACTGAGCAACACTGAGGATCTGGACTTAAGAAGATCCAGCTCAGTGTTACCTCTTGCATCAGACTCTATTTGACGTGCAAACTGAACAATCTCCTTCTCTGACACTTCATGTTTCAGTCCTAGGTCCTTTAGAAGGCTTTTCGGCTGTGTGTATTGGAGTGTGTTTCTGACTCGGTTCCAAAATGTCTCCGGGACGAATCTCTCATCTGGAAGCATGACCTTATACAGGTGTACGTTCTCATCATAGAAGTACGATGCGGTCTGAAGCTGGCCATGGATGTCCCGGATAAACCTGACGTCTTTGAGCGCGCAGCAAATTCTGCCTTGGTATTGATCGTAGTTGAGTTCCGATCTCAGTATCACTAGCAGCGACACCAAATTGAGAAGCTGCGGCTCGCTCAGTGCGGGTACTGAAGGAAGGACGAATTGTACACAGTACTCCAAATCCTCCATCATCTTGATGTCCAGAATTTTGGACAGGCCTTCGTTTAAAAGGTTGTGCTTCAGGAAAATGCCTTTGCTCTTGTCAAACGTGTACAGGCTCGGAAAGTTCTCTTGGTATTTCGTTTTCAGGACAAACACATTCCCGTACAGGTCGATCCTCTGCCGCTCTCCGGATACCGTCTGAAACAAGGGAAGGGACTTGAGCATTCTGTGATCCTCTGCGTTGTTTTTGGAAGACGTGACCCCGAGTTGTAAGGTGTGTTGAAGGTGATCAGCTTCTTCATCAGAAAGCACTGCAAACTTTTCAGGAGGAACCCGAATCAAGAGCTTCAGGACAGCGCTGACGTCATCGGGGTTCAGCAGTTCAGGTTGAACACAGTTTACCTGAAACTGAAAAAGGTCCAGGAAAAACACCCGGGACAATGTCATGAATCCAAGTTTTATGAGAATGGAAGAGACAGACAGACAGTGTTCCTTCGGATCATTCACAATGCTATGTAGGTTCTCAATTTTTTGTAGGAAGCACGTGTTCCTTTGATTCGGATAAATGACCGGCACAATCGGGCAGTCAGAGAAGTGCTCCTTTACTTTGCTAAATGCCGGGTTTGCTTTAGGGCAAACATATTCCGGTCTGGCTTGATAATCAAAGAACTCCCAAAGTTTCCTCAGCCAGTCCAGGGTCTCTTTGTCTGCTGCACAAAGACCATTGCTTACATCAGGGGTTAGATGTTGGAGCAGGCTCCTAAGTACTGGCTTAGTAAACTCTGCTGCCACTGGGATCGTCAGTTTCTTTATATATTGTTCCCCTTCGAGCATACGGATGTGAGCCTCGTTAACAGAAAAATCGGCAAATTCTGACTGATGATCCCGAAAAATGTTGGCAAATCTTGAGATCAGCCTCGGAGAGTCCTTGCTGAACTTCCTCAACGTCTGATCCTGAGTCAGGAGAAGAGGCAGGCCATTCAGGTCAACAGGGCTGCGCTTTCCCTTGTTTTTGGAGAAGGTCTGGCCCCATGCCCTTTCATTATCTGAGAGGCAAAAGTTGAGCAGTTTTTTGCAGCCTTCTGCATCTCTGATCAACGTCTGGCCGATGGGTAACGGCAGGTCAGCATTCGTTTGTGAGGGGTCGTTCAGTGTTTTTTTCTTCAAGTAGTTCATGACTGACGAGGGACTGGTTTCAACCACTTTCACCCCTGCCGTTTCAAAACCGAGCTTAATGGAATCTAGTATCAGTGAGAATGGGACCAAGTTCATTCCAGTGTGCTCTAAAATTGGGATCATGTTCTCATGGTCAAATGTGAAATGAGGTGAATCTGCTGAATCTGGTTTGGAGACACTGGACCAGTTAATGGTGTACTTTGGATCAGGAGAAGAGGCATCAGCCGCCCTTCTTAGCGTCGGGATCACGGGAAGGTTGCGCTGATGGATTGATCTGTAGACCTCGTTGATCATCTCATGCCAGACCTTGTCAACGTTTTTCACAGCTGGAAAGAAGACTAAGCAGAAATCCAGGTGGGATTTGAGAAACATTAACTTGTTGGGTGGGCCCTTTTTAAACTTTGCGCAGAGGTGGTTTAGGAGGTCAGCGTACAGAGGTGCGATGGTGTCCTGCTTCAGAGACTGGTTCCATTCTGTCTTCGCGCTCTCAGCGTCTTCCTTCCACAGATCTCTTCTGGAAAAATCCAGTTCGAAGTTTCCATTGATGTGGACAGGAAGAGCAGTTTGACCCGGCAAGGGAAGGCAGCAGAAAGCCTTTCCACAGAAGTCCTTCTTTATTTTTGGGCTTACCTGAGCAGCCAAGCCTGCCTGAGGAACGAGAACGTCGGGCCGTTTCTCATGGCTTCGTGTGTAGGAGCCGTAACGCTCTGCAATGACCCAGTGGCTTTCCTCTTTAGCATTGATTCGAACTTTATAGACGGCCTGACATGGAATCGCCGTCCCCGATTTGATGGACTTGCGTACGTGCTTCTGAAAAGCTTCCTTTTCCGCCAGGGTCTCTTTGGTGATTTGTTTCTCGATTAGAAAATGATTTGCTTCACTTCCGTCCTTGTTGATCTCACGGAAGTGTATTTTTTTGATGTACTTCAAGAAAAGAACAAACTCCTCCGGATCTCCTTGA
This sequence comes from Parotocinclus haroldoi, assembly GCA_034779995.1. Classification (NCBI taxonomy): domain Eukaryota; kingdom Metazoa; phylum Chordata; class Actinopteri; order Siluriformes; family Loricariidae; genus Parotocinclus; species Parotocinclus haroldoi. The sequence continues at coordinate 11,162 of JAUZST010032103.1, read as the reverse complement.
AGAACCTGGAAAAGTTCTGATATTTCCCCATCCCTCACTGGAGTTCCAGATATCTCAGACCTCTGTGCCATCTCTTCTGTCCTAAGGGGAAGCCTGAACATGGTCCCAGAGTCTAGACGGAACAGATCAGGCAGGAAGGTACGGTAAGTGTCTATGAATAATTCCTTCACCTGTTCATCCATTACATACTTGCAGCCTCGTGACTCCGTTGTGGCGTCTTCCACGTACTGTACGTTTGGGTCAAATATGCAGAGAGATTCATCGCCGGTTAGTAAGGACGGGCAATCAGTCAGCTGGTAAACGGTATTAAAACCAAGTCCGTATTTGCCCGTTCTGCCCAAGGTGCCGTGCTTTCCTCCTTCCCCTACCTGCTGGATTCCACGCAGGTCCTGATCTGTGAATTTCTTGTCGTTGTACACGCAGAGCGCCGGTCCTTGAAGAGGCTTCCATTTGTCTCCGAATATTTTTTGAGCCCCATGCTGTCGTTTGTCCCATATGAAATGGATTTCCGTGGCCTCGGCGTCATCAGCGTTTTGAATGAGCTCTTTCAGGATGTCCTTCTTGGCTGGGTAGGCGTCGATGATGTTTTTAATTCTGACGGTGAGCTTCTCTTGCTGTCCAAACTCTTGAGCAAATGGTGAGAAGCCTTTGATTCGTTTCTTCTGCAGCGTGTGATGCCTCGTCGTGGTCACACCAAAGTGACAGGCCACCGCTCGAGGTACCAGCTCATGGCAGAGTGTCACGTCACTTTCAACCGGCATCCAAGGACTGTCGTTGAAGTAGAGCTCGCCTGAAGGTCTCAACACACCTCTTTTGTCGGGCAGGAGGCAATGCTCGACGTTCTCACACTTGGCCTCGTACAGTCCCTTCTCCACGATCGAGAGACAGACGTGAAGCTCCTTCTTTGGAAGCGGTCCGGGGTGCAAAGCATTTATTTCCTGAAGCGTGGCGAGAAACTGCTTCGTCGTGAACTGATTGTTGACGCCAACGCAGGTCCAGAGATTCTTGTATTTGGAGTGGATCTGAGGCAGGATGTAGAGGTACGGTTTCTCCTCAAATACCCCACTCATGGCCACTGATTGCACGTTCACGAAGCGATCCTCGATGAAGATGAACGGCACTGAGCGTGCATGCTCTGTAATAGCACTGGGATCTCTATCGCTGAGCAAATGCTTGTTCAGATGTTCATAACAGCTGCTGGCGATTCTCAAGAGCAAAGACTTGTCAAATGCATCCGAACGATCATGCGCCTCTCGGAGTTGGTTCAGTACTGTCCTGACTGCCGGGTCCGTATTCACTCCCAGTTTTGCCAGAACTGGGTGATTGGCCCATATGTCCAGCTCTTCCATAACCGTGTGCTCTGTTAGGTTCACCAAGTCCTTACAGTAGGAACTGTAGACTTCAGATGGCTTTTTAATCACGGTCACCTGAGCGTTTTGCCGGTTGATGCCCACGGCAGGGAGGAATGATATATGTCTTAAGGTTTCCCAGTGTGGAGATTTGACATCGGAGTGTGGCTTCATACAGTCCAGGAGACACTGAAGACGTTTGCGTGCTAGGCTGTTGTCTTTCGCCCAAACTCGGGGAATTGTCTTAGCTCTCTCTATGACTTCCTCCAAAGTGAGCGTGTCTCTCATCATTCCCAAATCCTGCAGCCGCTGAATCCTTTTTGGATCTAAGTACTCGCTCTGGGCACTGTCAAGAAAGTGTCCTTCCTCTGGCTCGTACAAGCACGCGACTTTACCGTGGGGATGCACGAGTTTGCAGATGAACTGAAGCGCGCCAACCCTCTGTGCCGGCATGCATGGATGACTTTTCAGCAGTGCGTCCACAGCGCGGTCGTCCAGGTCGAGGGCATTCAACATCAGGGCGTTCCTGCTGTGTGGATCCATTCGGTTCAGGTTCTTGAAAACCACTTGATAAAAGTTGGCCCAGTGAAACGTTCTCTCGTTCAGCATGGCACTGAAACCACACTTGATTAGGTTATTTCTCACCCAGTGTGGCAGCGGGATGGCACAGTAGCTCGGTTCGGCGTATTTCAGGAACACATCCATGGCAAGTTTGCCCACCGTTTTATTCCCCTGGATGTTTGAATCGAGGAATCTCGCCTCGTGGAACGAGCACCAGGTCTGATTGTTACTAAAGAGCTTCAGGCGGGCCGTGCCGTGGCTCTGTACCACAGCGGAGTAGAAAGCTTTAACCAGAGACTGAAATGCCTTATTTACTTTTTCAACATTGGGCCAGAACGTGTGGTAGGCGTAATTCTGGAGCTCCCTACTCTGGGCCATTTTCTTCAGCTCCAGCATCGTGGTGATGTAGGCAGAGGTAACAGCATCCTGGAGCAACGCTTCGTTCCACTCCAGTTTGGGACCGCTCGCCCACAGGGCCTTCCTGTTCGACGTGACTGCAAAAGATCCATTGATATGAACCGGGAGGCCTGTCATGATCGGAAGAGGAAGGAAACAAAAGGCCTGGCCGACTGCGCAGCTTTGATCGGGACACCACACGTTTTGGGGATCTCTCCGCAGAGGTACGGCAACCCCTCCAACCGGCAAGGAGAAGCTGCACTGCTGTGCTTCCGCCTGAAAGATTTTCAGCGATTCCTTTGCTCCTAAACACGAATACAGGAGCCAGTACTGGTGGCTGGACCTGTCAGCACATTCTCGAATGATCTTATCAATGCGTCCCGCAAAACTGTCCACAATCTCGTGGTAAGTGGCGTCGAGGTTTTCCAGGGTGCCCCTGATCTCCTGGAGGTGCGTTTCCTTCGGGATCTTGATTCGACTCACCACCTCTCTGGTGATTTTGAGGAGTGTCTTGGTGTGCTCCTTTTCCGGAGGTGTGGAAGCTTGATCGGAAATGAGCTGAAGAGCCAGGGCATTGACGTGCTTCAGAAATAGCAGAGGGCTTTGAGAGCCGTCTGCGAACTTCTTCTCCAAGGCACTTATGCGCTCTCTGTTGTACACCTTCGAGCTAATTTCTGAGTTCTCAGCAGCGGTACGAAACGGTAACTTAATCAGAGTGCCGCTGTAGTATTTCTGGCTCCTTTCGGACAGATCGCAACCAAAAATCCCTTGGTAGGGTTTGAACTGGCCAGGAAACGTCCTGAAGAGTCGCTCCTGCGTCAGGTCGAGCTTAATCCCAGGATTCGTTTTGTATTTTATGTGCTTTTTCAGGTGAGTAACATTTGGGTCGAGTATGAGCAGATGTTTTCCGCTCAGAATAGATGGGATGTCCGTCAAGTGGTACACTGCGTTGAAACCGAGCCCGAACTTTCCAATCTTCTCAATTTTGCTTTCCTTCGAGGCGGCTCCCACGCTAACGATGTTTTTCCAGTCTTCCTCGGAGAACAGCTCGTTGTTAAACGCCCAAAGACACGGACCGTTGCAGGAGCCCATTCCCTCGTCTATGAGACCTTTAGAGGGGTGTTCTCTGAAATCAAGCAGGAATCTACAGCAACTTGCCCCAGCGTCTTCCGCGTTTTGGATGAGTTCTTTGAAAATGTCGCTTTCCTCGTCGTATTCTTTCAGTATGTTTTTGATTCTCTGAGTGATCGGCTCAGACTGGCCACACTGCTCGATCCCTTCGAAGTCTCCTACGAACTCTGGTTTTAAGATGCGGGTGCTTAGAAAAGGGATCTTCAGCCATTTGGCGGTAACAGGTAGCACCTCTTCATGAATAACATGGAAAATCTCCTGGTCTTGCCTGAGGTCGTCTAGCGCCTCGTCACTGATGTCGCAGAAAACGGCATCCTCCCAGGGCTGCAAGGTGAACTTCTGATTTGGTGCCCTGACAGGTACGGGTGTGCCGTTCCTGAGGTGCATTTGATTTTTCCGCATCCAATCCAGAATGGCGACCGCCACTTTAAGCTCAGCGGGATTTCCGAAGGATGGACGTCTAGCCTCGATCCCGTCCTTAATCTTATGGAGTATGCTTTCGATTTGATCGACAGGAAATTCTTTCTTGACGCCAAACTCTTCCAGCAGGGCAGCGTATTTTAAAAATTCGTCCGGCACTTTCTTGATGTACAGATTTAGGTCCAGTTCGGCCGGATAGTTCATGACGGCCTCCTGAGGCGACACAAACTCGGTCTGACACCAGATCCAGGGGAAGCTTTCCTTATTCATCTGACCTCTGAAATCCTTCCTGTTTTCCTGCATGAATTTGTAAGTGCTGTGCAACTTCTTTTTGAATTCATCGTTGGAATCCGGATTGACCATCTTTGAAGTCAGTGATGCCAGTACTTGCAGGTTCTCCAAGACTTTTTCGGCTGGAGGAGTTCTGCACAGACCAAGCTTAAGACAGAAGCGCTCTGTTAACTCTGAAGTAAGTGGCATGACAAACCCCACAATCTGAGAGAATTTAGAAGATCTAACTTCTTCCGGTTTGAACAGACCTCTCTTATTTTTACTCCCCAGTGAAACTGGATTGTCACAAGGCACCCACTGCAGCTGAAGAACCTCTCGTATCTCCTCCTGGGAGAACTTGGACAGCAAGTCGTTTCTGTTCAGAACCTTTACAAGAACGTCTGCCTTTTTCAGTGCCTCGTTTACTGAAAGGACGTTGAGCTTCTGGATTTGGGAGGCGACGTGGCGGAGGCTGGTAAACGATAGATCAGATTCTTTTGTCTTTAGACCAAGCTGTCTCAGGCTTTCCAGCATTACGGAAGTCCTGTAGACTTCTGGTGGGAAGAACTTGTCCTCAAAGAGGTCCGGAAAGACTTTGTTTGTGGGATCGAAAAGGTCCGACGGACGTTTCCTTTGTCCCTGCTCTGTCTGCATGAAATGGAGATTCTTGGTTTTCGTGAGCAACTCACCGTTCTGGGAGAACAACAGATTTCCATGGCTCAGTATCCAAGTCATGATTTTTTGTTCATCCACCTTTTGAAAGGACTGTCTCTCGATGGATTCAACCAAGACGATGGCCAGCTGAGCGGCATCCAGAAGATCGACCTTCAGAAGAGTCAGAATCCTGCGATCTGCCTCGTTCGCACACTGAACGATTGTGTCGGGCACGGGCAAATCCAGCGGGATGACCGGGTTCGATTTTAAAACCACTGCCTTTTTGGACTCGGCGGAAACGTATCTACCGGACATCAACCTGAAAACGGGCAGGACGGACAGCAGATTTTTCTCGGCGTCACACAGACGGTCCAGGGACGAGATATACGTTTTGAACTCGTCTTTCTCCGGTAGCCGTGCAATGCCGCTAACGACCATGTGCCTGTCGCAGTTCAAGAGGACTTGCAGGACGTTTTTCGCCGACGGCGTCAGGACGTACCTTTCGATGTCGTGATGCCTCAGACACTCGTCTTTCCTGATGACCGTCCCTCCCACTGCCTTGACCACATTCTGGATTTGACCTGGCAAGCTGGAGTCTCTGCCGCTCTCGAAGATCAGGGTGGACTTCCCCTCTAATCTTGCCAACAGAATAGAATTGCTCGCGTTCTGAATCGGCTGCAGCGGTATTAAAGGCATGCCCACGAAATGGCTCAGATCGTCCCAGTGTGTGTTCAGAAATTTCCAGAATTCTTTCAGCCAGGTTTTTGGCGGATGCTTGTCTTTGGTAGAATTCCACTCCACGTGACCTCGGGTGTCCTTCCAGTCTCTGGGTAAGTGCTCCCGGGCCAGCGCAGCAACATTCGACTTATCCAAATCAATGAGTTTGTACAGGCCTGTATCCGAAATTAGAGAGCAGAGACGGGGAATTATTAACACCTGCCTTCCAATAACCAAATAACCAAATGCTTTTCTGAATGATTAAATAAGCAGTACTGCTGGAGAATCAATGTAAAATAGAAATACAGGTGGTCCGATGTACGATAATTCTGAATCTGATTCTAGACATCATTTCAATCCATTTTTCAAATTATCGTTCTCATGGGCTGCTACAGTACATGCAGTACGATAGTCTCCTGCACTCTCCCGTGCTAAACAGCAGGGGGCGACGTAGGGAGTCACACAGCGGGAGTGAGGAGTGCTGGGAAACGTAGTGAGGAAATGTGACATGTTTGTTTTTCACCTTGGATCCGTTATGCAATCAGTTACTTGAGATATTCACCCGTTTTGTTATCAAATGTGAGTTTTTTGGGGGGTTTTTTTGGCCAAAGCAGGCGCTCAATTTTTTTTTCTCCCAAAAATCTCACCTTTATAAAATCCACAGATACAGAAGCTCCTGGCACTGATATATTAAAACGAACGTTAAGTAAGTGCCCTCCATTCATTTAACGAATGAAAAAAAGACTCTTAACTTTCACTTCCCCCGAAATGAGATTCATATTGTGACTAAAAGTTGCTTTTGAACCCTGTTCAAAAAACCCAAAAAAAACAAGAACGATACCAAAGCGCCGAGAACTGACCCAGTTACCTAGAACATTTGTTTTGAAAAACGTAAAAATAGCTTGATCAATTTTCTTCCGATTCTTAAAATTATTTCAGTTTTATAAAGCTCACAGTCTTTCGTTTTTTTTGGTTTTTTTTGCCAGAGCCCCTCCCAAATAAGCATTAGGTTAATGACTTTTCTCTGACTGTAGTTCAACGTAACGCTTAAGTTTAAGCTAAGATTATAAACGGTATATATTAATATATTAATATATTATTAGTTGACATAAATCTGAGAGCACCTGTGTATTTGTTTTATGAGGCTTGTGTGTTGCGTCCTTACTTGCTTGAGCCATTTGTCTCAGACGATCGACTACGTTGCTGTTGAGATCATCAGCCACAAAAATCCCGTCGCAAAAGGGCAGCAACACTCTGGGTGGGCAAAGAGCACGACAGAACGCACATTATACGCCTGACGCCTTTAGAATTAAAGGGTGTGGTCACAGGATGAAACCTTACCGTGAAAACTTCTTGTTGTCGATCAGAGCCGTGATGTTTTGCCCGTTCGTAAACGACCCGAAACGTCCGTCGCTAAGTGGTAGAAGCCGCAACCCGTTGAGCTCTCCGTACTGTCCATCGCTGAGGACGTACTCCAGGAGGGACAGCCTGTCTTCTCTCTGTATCGATTCGATCTGGTTGCTGCGGAGGACGTTTCGGACGAGCCGTGGGGTCACCTTTCTCAGACTGTCCCTGTTTGGGAACGTCTCCATGGCGGTCAGTACATGTTCAGGAACCAGGACGAGGTTTTCCCCTCTCTGAATCAGTAAACGGGTAACTGCTGACATCGTGCGCGTGCCGGACAGGTCCGGCGGGAAGACAGCATTTGAGCTGTCCACCCAGATTTTCTCGTCTTTAGCAAGTGAAAAGATTTCTTGACGATGCAGCTGCTCAAAAACGTCCATCGCGACGTTATGCCACCTGAGCTTGTGTTCCGTTTTGCCCGGGTCGGGCCAAAGTTTGTAGACGGAGCTGGGAGGGAGCCCTGACGACCGGGATAACTGGATAGCGTTCAGGATTACCCTGACGTATACGTGAGGAAGGACCTCCTTTACGAGCAGCTCGTTCCATTTTGCCGATTCGTCGTTCTTCTGGTCCTCGTCCTGCCACTTGATGTGCCGGCGGTTGTCTGTGAGGCCGAAGCAGGCGTTGATGTGCACGGGGAGTCCCGTCTTATTGGTCTCGTTGTTTGGGAGGGGCAAAAAGCAGCTCAGTCGTCCGGCGGAACCTGCGTTCTCTTCATCGCACTGGAACGCGACGTCGACCTGAGGGCGAAAGCTCAGTTTGCCCGCAAGCTCATCGATTTCAGGTACAAGTCCGTCCGTGAGCAGGCAGCTCGCCACCAGCCACTCTGTCTTTTTCTCTTTGTGGTCCGGTGACTCGCGGGAGACGGTTTTGAGGCGCGTTTGGCCGTGCACGTTTTCACTTTGCGAGTGATCTGGCCCCGGCTGCGGCGGCGGACTCGACCGAGACGTGACTTTGATCCGAGGTTTGACGTTGCCTCTCGGGTCGATGTGAATCAAAGAAATGGACGTTACATGTCTCAGGTACAGTAGGCTGATGTCTGCATCTGGAACGAAGCTGTCGAAGAGCTTGGCCACCTTCTCCGAGTCGTACAGGTTGTCCGATATCTCAGAGACCTTGTTACGCAGGGGGAATCGGAAAAGCGTTCCGTCGAAATGCTGTCCGTCGATGATGTTTTCCCAGTCAGACTGGCAGACCAGACGAACGACGTCAGAAAAGGGCTCGAACTGGTCTGAGAATTCCAAAAGGTCCTTCCGGTCGGCGGCATCATCGAGCGACCAGCGGTAACCCTCACGCTCGTCCTCAAACATCTGCTTCTGAGGGTCGAAGATGGCAAGGTGTTTGGAACTGAACACGCACGGCAGATCTGCGATAAATAAGAAAGATTTTTTTCTTTTACAATCTGGTACTGATTCGGAACAAAAATTATTCATTTTGGCGGCTGAATTTGATTTCGGAGGCACCGTCGCCCCAGAGCAAGAAGGTCCTGGGTTCAATCCCAGGGTGGAGCGGTCTGGGTCCTTGACCTGACTCTAATTTCATTTTTACATAAACGGCCAATCCTGGGGGTTCACATACTTTTACATACTCACTTGTATGTTTTTTTTTTTTACAAAAACACTTCACCTGTAACATGGTAAACTGAATTGAAGCCGATCCCAAATCTCCCCACTTTGTTCGGGTCGTCCTGCTTGATGCTCCGCCCGGCTCGCTGAATCCCCACCCAGTCGTCCTCAGTGAAGACTGCATCATTAAAAGCATAGAGAGCAGGTCCTACCGAAAAAAAAGGGGTTTCGAATGCGAACGTTATAAAAAGGAACAGGAGGTACAGAAATAATAACAGAGCTGAGTAATGTACAGAGAGTCAAAGAACTGGAGACGAGTCAAAGAAACTGAAAGTCGGTGTCAAATGAAGAGAGAGTCAGTGAATCAGAATGAGGGAGTCAAATAAATGGAGTCAGTGAATCAGAATCAAAGAGTCAAATAAATGGAGTCAGTGAATCAGAATGAGGGAGTCAAATAAATGGAGTCAGTGAATCAGAATGAGGGAGTCAAATAAATGGAGTCAGTGAATCAGAATGAGGAAGTCAAATAAATGGAGTCAGTGAATCAGGATCAGGGAGTCAAATGAAGAGAGTCAGTGAATCAGAATGAGGGAATCAAATAAATGGAGACAGTGAATCAGAATGAGGGAGTCAAATAAATGGAGTCAGTGAATCGAAATGAGGGAGTCAAATGAAGAGAGTCAGTGAATCAGAATCAGGGAGTCAAATGAAGAGAGTCAGTGAATCAGAATGAGGGAGTCAAATGAAGAGAGTCAGTGAATCAGAATGAAGGAATCAATTAAATAGAGTCAGTGAATCAGAATGAGGGAGTCAAATAAATGGAGTCAGTGAATCAGAATGAGGGAGTCAAATGAAGAGAGTCAGTGAATCAGAATCAGGGAGTCAAATGAAGAGAGTCAGTGAATCAGAATCAGGGAGTCAAATGAAGAAAGAGTCAGTGAATCAGAATCAGGGAGTCAAATACTTGGACAGTCCGTGGTTGCTAAGAGGTTACCATACTGGACTAAAGACTATGGACCAGAAGATACATGGTTCAAATCCCACGTGCCATTGTTGGGTCAATAAGAAAAACCCCCGACGCTTGGACTGTAATACTGTATAACTTGTAAGTGGTTCCGGTTAAGGTGGAGCACGAACCATTAAAAAGGTTGCAGATCTTTACAAAGTTTTAGAGGTTGAGTGAGTCAGACGTCAGACGTTACTCTGCTCGTCGCTAAAGATACTGCTGGTTTGGTGATAAGCGTTTGTTCGCCGCGCCTTGGCTTTCCATCATGTAGAAATACCTTGATAGTTTGCGAGCGGCTGGCTGAACACACTGCTCGTCCCGTAGGTCCTCTCATCGTAGATGAAGACGGTCCGTGTAGCTTCAGCATCGTCTGCGTTTTGTATCAGCTCCTGTTACACAACCCACGGCCAATGGTAAGAAACGTGACGCTAACAAAAGGAAAAAGGCTAACAACAGGATCGTAACGACCTTTAGTATTTGTCCTCCATCAGGGTACCGTCTGAGGATCTCCTTCAGGTAGTCGATAAACGGTGGCGCCGTGGCACCAAACGCGTTTCTTAACGGGAAAAGACGTCACACATAACGAATCAGAATCCAATCGAACGTCGGCGTAAAGTCCACCTGCACTCAAAACCACACCTCGGCCACTCGCTGATCCAACCCCCTGGGTCACGTATGTACACACCATATAACCCGACCATATAACCAGACTGGGACTGAGTGAGAGACGCCAATTGACCTATCACATGTCTTTCGATTGATGTAGGAAAACACGGGGAGAACATACAAACACCACAAAGTTGGCCAACCAGTTCTTTCTGGAATTTGTTTTTGGGGAACAGGGGCAGAGCGTTGATCACTGCGGGGTCTCTGGGGAACCCAGAAAGATGAAACATCAAAAGGGGCGTCCACGAACCTTCGGCTCTACTTGTATTGAAGAGAAAATGAAACTGAGTCGCCCTTAATGATGAAATGAAAGAACCTTCTCCTGTGGAACAGAAATCGACTGGTTAAACAAATTAGGTAGGTTACTCACTTTTTCCCTTTTTTCGCTTGTTTCCGTGGAGAACTCATTGCTGCATTTCTAGTTCCTCCTGTGGACACACCCACACACCGTTACCAGATCTGTGTATTTCACGTTCTTTACAGAATATGAGACGTTTTAGTGAAGGGGAACGTGGTGCTGCAATAGCTCCAACTTTGAGGTAAGAGATTTGCTCACCAGCAACGTCACTGTAGTTGCAAAACAGGCATTAAAAAAAAAACATGGAAGCAACATTTTTATTTATTATTTTCAATGTAAGCTAAATAACCACCCTGATAATAATAATAATAATAATAATAATAATAATAATAACAATAATGATAATAATAATGACCCAGAAGCTACCAAACTCAAAGACAAGAAAAAATTAAGAGTCACCTGCCCCAAAGCCCATCAAGCACTTTCAAGGGCACACACACGCACTAAGGGCCTCTTCAGAGACACCAATTAACCCAACACGCACGTCTTTGGACTCAGGGAGGAAACCGGAGTACCCGGAGTAGACCCACGCCACTAAGGGCCACTTCAGAGACACCAGTTAACCCAACACGCACGTCTTTGGACTGTGGGAGGAAACCGGAGTACCCGGAGTAGACCCACGCCACTAAGGGCCACTTCAGAGACACCAGTTAACCCAACACGCA
>JAUZST010032092.1:0-28929 GCA_034779995.1 Parotocinclus haroldoi | reverse complement strand
ACACACACACACACACACACACACACACACACACACACACACACACACACACACACACACACACTCATACACACACATAACCATATGAGAATTACTGCTACAGTGATCGTGACCAAGCAATTGTGAATACAGGGCAGATATTCATTACACTAAATCATATACAATGTACAGTATAAAGATCTATAAAGTTAACGATTGCATCCAAGCATAATGCTGTAACACCAAACACAATATACTGTAAATTCAGACTATTCATAGACAAAGTAAATAAAATTGTTGTGTTTGTTTTACTTTCTAATTCTCCATCCCCAAATATGTTTGTGGTCTCTAAACTGAAAATTAAAAGGTCGCATGATGGTCAGCACAGCACTAGCAGGGATATGCTTGGCTCTGAAAATCTTCCCTCATGATTTAGTTTCTGTTCAAGAAGGCAACATACATGAAAGAGTAATTCATTTTTAAATATTTGAACCATATTGGTAGCACTTTGATCAACCAAGACTTTACGTTTCTAGTTCAGTTGTCTCAACTCAGTAATCTAAGTTAATTTGGGTGTCCTGGGGCGCAAAAGAAACACAGCTCATACAGAATAGTGTTATGTGAAGAAGACTGAAGCATGATGAAAGCAAGATATTTCATTGAATTGGTCAGTTTTATTTATGTTACACTGAATATTTTCTTAAGCATCTTCATATTCACTGTTTAAAGTAATTGTTTAATTATTTACAGTTATTTATTACAGATTAATGGGCTGAGTACTTTACTTTTTTCAGTGCTGTTACATTTTACAAATACTTTATAATGATTGCTAAAAAGATAATTCAATGGCATTCACAACCATGCCAGTGATTCTTAGGATGATTTTTATTTGTGAAGTTATGTTGATATTATAGCAAATATTATATCAGCAGGCAACAGTTATCAGTATAGTGCCTTCTCATTTTTATAAAGCAAACCAATGAAGTAATGACAAAGCTGACAAAACAATTTTGCCAGTTTATGTGTTAGTTGAAACAACAGTAGCACAAACAACAGCTGCCAGCTATGCCACCTCTATGTTTGTTTTGCTATCTCCTAATAACAAGAAAGCATATTTTTCCATGTGTCAGCCTGTTGTTTTCAGTTCTATACTATAAGTTTAGCTCAGCAAATGTTTGGTGTCCTAGGGGTTTGCTAAAAATGGTCAACAAGTGGATGAAAACCTGTAATTCCAGTCCATCGAAATACTTGTATTTTTTTAATTAGCATTTTTAAAGAGGGAATTGTTAAAATTTACAGCTAAAATTAATCTCTGATATTGAGTAGGTAGTAGACTTTAAAGTATGTAGAATTAAAGTCTTAATTTTATAAATATGGGATGATTTTTGATAACACAGATGATTGCATCTGTATCTGTTTCAAACTCCAAAATTCTAACACTGTGTAGAGCTTTCACTGGGATGATGACTTTCTTAGTATAGAGTCTACAGGAGAGTAGAGCAAAAATGAGTAATGCAGAAAAAGTCTGTTAATTTTGCCACTCTACTAGTATATTATCCTACCAATTACACTACTACACTACTGAGAATACAGCAACATTCACTTATAATCAATTTACTTAGGGACGTTATTAAGTTAGATATGTTGAATATGTAAAAATCCTGATTTTACCTATATGTAGAACATGAAGTTACTGCAAAAGATGAACAATTAAATCTAAAGGGCTTTATTCCTAATTATGTTTAGATAAGCTTTGTTTTGTGTGAATTATGATTCAAATAACACAGCTTTTTACTTATGCTTCTGTTATTTTTTGTACATTTATATGAGCACTGATTATGTAAGTAAAGGAATGTAGCAAAGAATTAGAGAGAGAGTGATTGACACAGTACAATTTTTAATCCGTGTAAAATGCTCAGATTTTGGTCTTAATTCACAGTCAAATGCACGTTCTTGGTCTTACCTTGCCTATTATTGTCTTGATTCCAAGGCCAATGCTTGACCCGTCTCTTGCTTTGTTAAACACAACAAACTGACCTATATACATACTTGCTTTGCATCAAACAGCTACTGAAGTGTAGCCATTGCAAAAGTCCTGAGGGTCATTTCACATTTTAAATAGCTGTTGCAATACAAAATACTTGCCTGATTACAAAACAGCTTCCTTTTTAAAATTTAGTATGCTATTAATAATGCCCCATGCTATGCGGGCATAGGGAGTCATTTCAAATTTAGCGAATATCCACTGAAATTGAAAGGCTCATTAGTTTTGCCTGGTCAGAAGTGGAACATTCACAGTAAATAATAGCATATTATTTCTGCTAAAGCAGGCATGATAAAGGCCGTAGCCAGGGCTTGAAAGACAGTGGGGTGGTTGTGAAAATTCAGTCAGTGAATCGGGGAGTGATTGACAACGCTGGGGTCCAGGGGGATTGGGCACTATCAGACTGACAGTACCCAATGGCATTGAAGGGTGCATTCACATTTTGAGGTGTGCAGTGCTACCCCGTGACACCCCTTTAGACATGCACCTGTCCTGGAAGACAGGTTCTGTACTGCTGGATAAAAGTAAAATCAATTTTGTATTTCTATGATTTTTGGTAATCTGTATTTAGCTACAAATCTTTTCATGGAGTGAAGTCATATTTCTTTATATGCAGCTTCATAAAATTTCAAACAAATGGCTGCATCTTCCAGAAAAAGAAGAAGACATGGCACATCATTGCTACAGGCTGAGGTACTACATCATGCTGGTGTTCATTTATGTTTATTTTATTGAGGTTTTATCGCAAATTTCAGACGTTGATAAGTGATGATTGTCAAAGGACATAAAAGCCATATCAAATCTGATCATGCCTTGAAATATGAGTTTGATAGTATTTGAAACCACACACAAAGTAGTTTTTTAGAGTTTCAGACTGCACAGCATCTGTCCAACTCAAGTAAGTTTGAGTGCTGTCTGAATGCTTTGGCATAACAGAAAAAAAAAACTGCAAAAAATGTTATCCTGTCCCCTAAACTCTAGAAACTTTAGAAAATGCATTTCTAGGCAAACCAAATGTATGCCAGGGAAATTAGCACAGGACTGCCTGATGCAGTCAATCTAAAGCATCTATGTCAACTTCTCTTCATTATTTAAAACAAAGTCTGCTCTGTGCTCCTGTCCCTTAGGTACAGGCTGTGTCGGTAAAAGAGAAGATTGCCTGTCAGTCTTAGAGGATACTTGTATGAGCAATGGTGTGACAACTACACCTCTCAGGAAAATGGCCATGAGGGTTGAAATTACAGTCTTTCTTGAATTAAAATCAAGAAAAACACCATAATATTATATGATAGCATAAAGGGGAATATAAAGTATGGCAAATATTGTAATAAATCACTTATCAATTCAAGCATGGACAGTTTGGACAGAGTGTGAATATTATAGGATATGCTGATTTAAAGGCTGATGGATTCAAAGACAAAAATGAAACAAAAATTAAAGAGATGCCCTTATTTAAATTACAGTGCTGGGAAAATGTGCCTGGCACTGTGGAGACGGGGCACTTGAGCAGTTCTGGGTGCATGACTGACAGGCTGTAATGAGATGACGACCTATTGATTGCCTATTGGGCATGAAAAAAAGCATGCTACTTTTGGATTTCACAGACAAGAAAAAGTATCCACAATAACAAACATAATAGGCTGTCTGCTGCACAGAAAAGGAAGAAGACACTTCGCCATGCCAGACATATCTGTCTCCTGACAACTTTCACTGTGCAAACAAAAGATGCAGACAAACAGTAGACTTCCTCAGACGATGCCTACAGCCTGAAACCAGACTGTTGTCACAGATTATTTGCTTGAAGTAGAAAAGCTTAACCACTGCCATGAATCAGTCCTCTGGGTTTTTCTGTTAAGCTGAGAGAGCATAGTCTAGCCAAAGAGTTTTGTTTTGAAAGATTTAATTCATCCATTCATCAACCTTTACTCTGAAGATTAAAACCATACTTGTCCAGAAACATCATAAAACAATTTAAGCTACTCAACTAGCAAGAAAAGTTATGAAGGGTTAGGGTGGTGTGGGTTAGAAATATATATATATATATATATATATATATATATATATATATATATGGAATAATCCCTTTCTGACACAGTGCCCACATCTGTCCTACAGTGGGCCTTCTAACTCAGACTCACAAGTCACAGTCAGAACTCCAAAGCTTGGTTCCCTTGATCCTTAAGACCTCCTCTCCTAAACTGGATCCACTGACTTGCTAAAGGGCTACTGGATCTCGCTCAATCCCTCTTGCCTTTGCACAGGCAACATACCTTTTGTTTCTGAAGTGTCAGTCCCTGCTGGTCTATCCTGCATGCCAGAAGTAGGAAACAATGGATCACTACTCTGGATTGTGTATTGCCTCTGGTGCGGTGAGAGATTTTGGTTATGGATTTTTATTCCCAAGGTTTGGCATCTGAAATACCAGAGGGTCCTGCCTAGCTGTAAGCTCCCAGTTTACTGTGCCAACTCTGTATGACACAGACCAGGAGTGCTTTTGTGAAACCCTAGAGTGACTAAAATAATACTAAAACAAAACCAGCAAAATACACTAAACTGTTTGTGTCAGATTTTATATGGCTATTTGTATGTGCAGTGTGGCTCTACTCACTCACTCGCTCACATTCTTATCTGCTTGATCCTTGACATTGTCATGGAAGAGCCATCTGGTGCCTAACCGGTAGCATAGAGCACAAGGCAGGAACAATCAGGGTTCCAATCCATCTTAGAGCTCATACACTAACACATTCATACACACACTCACAACACATTTATATACACAGATGTAATTATAACATCTGTAACACGAATGTTTTTGGACTGTGGGGAGAAGTACCCAGAGTAAACCCACACAGATTTCTGGGTAGGACATGCAGAAAGGACCCAAACCACTCCACCTGGGGATCGAACCCAAGACCTTCTCGCTCTGAGTCGACTGTGCTACACTAGCCGCCCTAGTGCATATCTACGTAAAAGCAGTCGATAAAGACTTTTTTGAACCATCAAATTTGAATCAGAGCAAATCCTCTGAATTTAGTTTTATTGGAAATATATGTTTTTATATAAACGAGGTCTCTGTTTCACTGGGTGCTAAAATATATTACATTTTAGCTTGGGCCAGATTATGGAATGATAGAAAATTGGGTGGAACTCAACTGGGAAGACAATCATGAATTTGACAGAGTTACAGATTACCAAGAGACAGCATTCTTAGATTGACAGTCTAATTAGAGGATTTTTCCTGTGGCGCTAGAGAATATATTATCCCGCCAGAGGAGATGGTCCCTCAGTCCCAATCCACACCTCCAGTAGGACACACACACACACACACACACACACACACACACACACACACACACACACACAGACACATTTCCTTTTAGTTATTAGGCATATGCTCTTGTCCAGAGCCACTTACAAAACTTAACAAAACAGTTAAAAGAGTCTTAACACAAGTAAGTGTTTTGAGAAATAGTAGGCAAATAAGGGGAATAAAAAATAGAATATCATGTAGTACTAATATGAGAAGTCATGGGATCTAATCATTAAGTGATTTCATGTACAGGGACAGGAGTGTAACAAAAGCGGACCAATGTCTAATCCCTGAGGAATGTGTGTGGTAATCTGATGAGGTGATGAATCTGATCCATGCCATGGTACCTGAAAGGATCGAATTTTGTAAGTATTAGGACTACCAGGCAAGCTTATGACCTCCAGTGCCCAAGTTATCAAGAGTGGATATGAGAATCTGATGATCCACAGTGTTAAATGCAGCAGACAGACAGACAGATCCAGAAGGTCAAGTATTGAAGACATTTTCTTTACACTCTGAGTTTCAGTTATTATGAGGACAACAGTTTGAAGTAAAGAAGAGATGGCTGAGAACAATTTAATTGGATAGAGATGCAAGAGTTGGTTTTGTTGCACTGACAGATTGCACTTTTGTTGTTTAGTTGCATTGACAGAAGAAAAGGTGTTACTATAAGTTTGGACATTGCAGAGTTCTTGGTGAAGACAACATCAAGGGTGTTGCTCTGTGAGTTGGTGGTGATTATCCAAGAGTCATATCAAAAGAGTCAAGATGGCAGATGGCAGAATTTTGATGCAATCAGTAGGGAGATAGTAATCACCAAGTAGACAACGATGACAGCCATCCTCCAGAAATAAGGCAAGAAGAGAATCAATCTCAATGATAAATTTGTCAGGGAATCAATAGATCACGATGATTTGAAGTTTGCAAGCCGTGAGCACAGTAACAGAATAAGACTCAAAAAAGGAGATGTGAATTTCTTGTAATGTGGAAGGAAGAAATGTCCCGGTTAAGAAAATAAGCAGTGGTATTTTCCCATTATTACTAGAAGTTCAATGTGTATGGGAGAATGTAAAAGGTAAAGAGAGCTACAAGAAGCTCCACAGCAGCAGACCTAGTTGACAGACAATGTGGGTGAGGTTACATATATGGGAAGTAGTAAGGAAAAGGATCCATCTAGAAACACATTATTAATTGTTGAAGCAGGTCACGAAGAACATATATGTGTTATGTGTCCTTGTTGCACTTTCTCAAAGTACTTCCTCTGTAGACTTCTACAGTTAAGCATGTCATACATGTAATTTTATTACTGAGTCTTCATGCATCGAGGTTTATTACAGCTGCTGCTGATCAACACACTTTGTTTGGTTTACCGTAAAGACAAGTAAGGTATTTCAATTAGTGCTATTAAACCATTAATACACAGCAGTACTTTACCCCATGTGTTTGCAAAAATAAGTAGTGAAACCTGATTTAAGGATAAACAAAAATATTGCAGCTAAATTATTTAAATCCTTACAATAACAATAGCAGTTGTGGGTGTACTAATAGTGTATACCAACATCCGCACTGACCGAAATGTTCACTCTTTGGCAGGATTGCTTCTGAACTCAGTATACATATTTAATCAGTATGCACCTGCAGGAACTTGCACTCTAATCTATGTAAAATACCCAGGAGCTTTATACAGCTTACAAGAATAGAACTACACAGTGTGAGTGTGGTGTAATTGTGTAAACATGTATTTATTTACATGTATACATGTATCATGTAAAGCTTAGATGATGTAGTGCTAGCAGTATTTAGGCACAGCAATACACATTCGGTAAAGGAACCTTGCAAATACTGTAATACATATATATGTGTGTGTTTGTGTGTGACACAAAGAGAGAGAGACACATAAAGACACCCCCTTTGTGTATATTTGTGATAAGGGTTTGGAGACTCTAAGTCTGTGGCTGGCAGCTCTCTAATTGATTAAGGCTGCCATGTCAAAGCCAGGTTTTCATGTCTGAGAGAGACTGATGCTGGCTGTCCTTGATGTGATCTGATTGATGACCTATTGGAAGCATATGTGGATTCATTAATCTTTGAAGACAGAATGGGAGAAAAACACAAAAGACACTCGCAGGGCATCATATGATCACTCACTCAGTCACTTAGTCACATCTTGGGAGAGTTTAATGTACCAAATCCACCTTCTGGCAAATACGGAGGAGACCAGAACAAGAGAAATAAAACAACATACCTCCACAGAAAGAGTAAAAAGAGGCTAGGATTCATCCATCAATTGCTGTGGCGCTCTGACAACAACAACAGTTTAAAACATGAATTTATATTGACATTCCCACCACCATGCTCGACTGTAGGCAGGACACTCTCGTCTTTGTATTCCTCATCTGGTTGCCACCACACATGCCTGACATACGATGCTGAGCATGCGCAGTCAACGTCTCTGGTCCACTGTGACATGTTCTGAATCAAACCAGTCCTGTTAACCACTGCATGGTCTTAACCACGTTCTTTGCCATGAGGTGTCAAGTTGAACTTCCAGTGACCAGTATGAGAGAGTCTGAGAGCAATAACACACCTGCTTCACATGCACACCTGAAACCTTAAAGCACTAACGAGCCACATGATAGAGGAGTTTTCAGTTAGGGGTGTACTCACTTTTGTCGCCAGTGGTTTAGACATTAATGGCTGTATGTTGAGTTATTTTGATGGCACAGCAAATTTACACTGTTATACAAATTGTAGGCTGACTACTTCACATTTGACCAAAGTGCCATATCTTCCGTGTTGTCAAATGAAAAGATTTAATAGAACAGTTACAAATTGTGAGGTTTTGCACTCAGTTTTGTGAGATACTATATATCAGTAGAATAAGAGTGTTTAAGGCAACAGCATGTAACTGTGGCTGGTAAAAAACAAATAAATCGTTATAGTTTGATTAAACAATGTTAGCAGCCTCAATGATAAGAACAGTATGGGAAGACACCGTCTGGAGACAGAATGAGGTCAAGAACATCACGTTGGTTATATTTAATGACATGGTCCACAGTATTAATACACTAGAGAAAAAGACTTGGATAATAAATTTTACTTCTTTCATGACATTCAGTCTTTAAGGAAAACTTACGTTGGATGATAAGTTGCGCATGCGGTCAGGGTTTTCGACTTACCGGAGAATGTTCAAATTAGGAAGAAAAATGGGACAAATGCCTTAGTAGTTCTAAATGCTGCACTATTTTTCTTTAGAGGAAGTCATTTTTCAAGGCATTACTCGGAGATGCTCTGCAGTGCTGCCGGCAAGGTTGTTACATTACAAACAGCACCAGTGCCATATTCCTCATATATCTCGCAGCTTCGAGGTATGCTTGCAGTCACTGAAACTCAAACGTAGCTTGGAAAATTAAAAGTCTAAACATACTCCTACCTTTGACAGACAGTGTACATGTACATACACATAGACCTAATCTAGCCATTGTGCACTGGCACAGTGAGTGCTAATACCAAAAATAAGGGTTCCTTTATGGATGCTTGACTCCATGGCTACCTAATGAATAATTGAGGGAGTGCTTGCTATTCAGAGAGGGAGGCGGCAAGGGAATCAGTTTCAACTCATGTTTTTTTTGCCTCTTTCTCACTCTCTCCCTCTATTTGTCTTCCCCTCTCACTTCCGCTTTCTCCCCCAAACAAAGATTCTGCTCATAGGCTTTGTCTCACTAACCTTGTCCTCACTTCTCCTCTGTTCCTCTTCCTACCTCTCCAGTTTCTCTGCTCCTTGTCTTTCAGTTTCTCACTTCCCTCCTCCCTCTAGAGATCTTAGATTAAAAGGCATGTGATTTGCATGGATGGTATTATCCTGGTTTTAAAATGGTAATAAAGTCTCATGATGATTCACGAGTCAAAAAGCAATAAACACACACAGTGTGCTGCTTTGCCTAATAAACATCTTTCCTTTCAAAATGTTATAGCATGCAGGGATAAAAATGGGTTCAATCCCTAGTTAACTTGCCTTTACTATTAAGTTCTCAATATTATTTATAGCTCATGCAGTTAAATCGACTGTCAGAGAAAGAATGATGTCTTTTAGTCAAGGTATTTCTTCTGGTCAGTGTGAGATGGCCTGGAAATAAAAAAAGAATCTACATGAGAAACAAAATTCCATGCTGAGCGGGTAGTGGTGTTGCATAGAGGACGTAGGTGTGAGAACAGAGGACACTTTGCCCTTCCCCATGTTTACACGCATACACGTACTGTAGACTGACTACTTTACATTATATCAAATTGGCAAATCTTCAGTGTTGTCCCATGGAAGGATACAATAAAACTGGTACAAAAATGTGTAAAAGGGGTGTACTCAATTATGTGAGATACTATACGTACACATGGCAGCAGACATGAGTAAAATGGCAACACATATAACAGGTGCAAGAAATCTGCTCTTTCAACTGACCTTCTACTGTAGATGTATACTGTATGCATAGCAAATTAAAGCAGGTGTGGAAGCCTTTTTCTGTTCTTCACATATGTGAATTATGTGACCTTTACCTAAGTGGTAAAAGTACATTTACACAAGTACTTGTCAAGGGTTTCAAGTATTTCTACAAGTATTTCTATTATCTAAGAATTTCTACTTTCACTCAATGTCATTTCAGAATTTAAAAAATTTACTTTTATACTTTTGAGTATATTTATTTATACTTTTGAGCAGAAAAAACTAAATAGTGGACAGAATATTGTACTACCATGATGAAACTGCCATTTCTGTTAAAACAGTGGAATCAAATTACATAAAATGCTGTTTTAAACATAAAGCATGGACTACCATATTTTTTGCCAGGTGAAGCTCTATTCATGAAATTCACAGAGGTGAGGCAAAGCAGACTACTCAAAACTCAGGGATTGCAAGCCTTTCAGCAACCTGAAAAACAAACAAAGTAATTTATTTAAAAATAAAAAAAACTAAACTAAATCAAATGGCTCAGGCAGGTGAGATCTTAACTGCAGGTCTATGTCAATTCATAAATGGCTAGTTGGTGTGGTGGACGGTTCTCGCTATAAAGGAACTTTCCAGCTACCTGGACCAGACTGGGGTCATTTTAATTCTGGGACATGCTAACTTTGTGGGGGTGCTACATGGTAAGGTTTTTGTGATTTACCATGCCTCTATCTAATCCAGACCCTGTATATGACTTCCGAAAGATGTAGCAACATGATGCACAGATCTTCCCAGTTCTTCAAACACCAGCCTGTATGTCAGTATGGGTTTATTATATTACCACACTCTAACAAGCCCGGGGTCAAACAAAATATATGGAAACATTCTTGCTTGCACAAATGAACATTTAGATGTTGTTTACTGAGCATAGTCAAAACGTCTCCCATCGCCTACTTATGCATGGTGCCACCTGGAGATTTCCAGTCGCAAGGTACGGCAACAAACCAGATATGATGATTGAAGCTGGTGTCCAGTCGGCCACTAGAGATAGTTTGTTAACTGCACACCCGACAGTCATATGCCTGATTACACACTCAGTGGTTGGAAGGTCCCGAGGCCAAAGGCTGGCTCTATACATTTCCTTTTGGTTATTTTATAAGTTATGTAATTGATGGTAATGTTGAATTGTTAATGTAATCATTTGTTTACTGAACTTAATTCCATTTTGACATAAGGTTTCATTTCAGTTACAGTTAACATAGCCCCCTTGATCATACCATTTTTCTTAACCATGTCTAAGACTGGTCTTTTAATAGCTCATATCTATGTGTATGGGCAAGTTAAAATAAATCTTCATTAAGCAATATAACTGCTTCTTGTTCAACGTAGAATAATATTTGTGCATTTGCAAAAGTAAAAAGGAGAGATGATGTAGGAACAGTAACTCTGTGCACAAGTGAGAACAACCAACACTGTGGTGTTGGATTTAGCTATGTGCTTAGAGTCACACATTTACTTATAGATCCAAACCCACACATAGTTTCTGGCCTGACCACTGGCACACAGTACAAAGATGGAATAGAGCCACAGTTAAGCCAGAACAGACAGACCAAATCAGAAGATAAATGACATGCTATTTCAGTGGCAAGATTTATGCACTATCAACATTACCTGCTAAATTAGAGGGAATGGAATTGTTCAGTGAGTTTTAGGGAAGGAATAAACCATAATGGTTGCGATCAAGAAAGAAGGGGAAGTTTGTAAGAGACATCACGGAAATGCCTCTCTCTTTAGGGGTCAACATATGCAAATGACAGAAACATGTTATAGTTGTAATTAGGGAGCTGGGAAGTCCATAATTAAAATCCAGCAGTCTTCTACTGTAATACCAAATTATTATTAGGCTTTTCATTTGTGTGTTAATACAGGGCTAAATGTATTCCATCTGTGATTTTTGGGTTCTTATTATGACTGAATTTGAATGAGCTTTAATAGCTAATTGAGTAAGAATGTCCTTAATGTAGGTTCGGCTGAGACTGCCTGGTGATGCCTCTACAAAGTGACACTCTTAGGCAAAAAGAGAGAAAAGAAAGATTTCTTTCTAATCACCCATCCAGGCTACTTTTAATTAATAACGATGACTTGGCTACATGACATATTTGCATTTAGCACCTGAAAACCACAGATAACAGAATGTGTGGTCACTATAATGACTGTGATGGTTCAGGCTTTGTTTGACTCCTTTGGGTGATGTTTCCATTTGAGCTGGAAGTTTCCACATATTAAAAGACTTTTGTCTAATAAAGTTAACAGTAGAAAATTCTTACAATTAAATGAAGCACCTAAATAGCGGCCTGATTAATTCTTAAGATTTTAAGAGCATGTACTTGTCCTTCAAAGTCTGATGGTCTATACACAATCCACAAGAACAAAACTTTGCACTGCACAATAAAAAACTTTGCTGTATCATGTTAATTCAATGAAACTACTACTGCCATCAAACCTACTGATTTAAAAGATTTAGAGGATGTTCATTCAGTGCCAAAACAAATATATCACGAACATGATGTTTAATGATTTCATTACTTTAATTTTAATCAAATAGAGGAAATATATAGAATCACAATAAGCAAATACCAAGACTAATCACCAAGTCTAATAATGAAAAGTAGTCCGCAGAGAGAGAGAGACCTTAATGAGCTGTTGGACTTCACTAATAAAGAAAAAATATATGTCTCCAAGTATATATTTCTGTCAGTTGAAACAACTGAAATGATTATGCAACTATAATATTTAAGGATTAATAAACAACAATAAATAAAATGTGAAGGTTATTAGAGGAAAAACATACATACAGTAGGTACATAGGTAGACTGTGAGAACAGCTGGCTATTTTCTGTGGGATTTAAATATAGAAAAGCCAAAACAAAACCAGCAGAAACGTCTAATCAGTAAAAGCAAGCTTACAGCAGGCAATCATACAGTGTGGAAGATTGGAATAAAGTGATTTTCAGCGATGAATCACTAATTGCTCTGACTTAGGAGATGATGCTGGAAGATTTTTCTGGCATTGTTAAAGTTATATGATAACAATGATAATATAGTCGATTCCGGTTAATGGTTTTTGGTCCTAATACCTGGCCGGTCCGGTTCAACGAACATGCCCTGTGTTACATCAAAGACGGGACGTGCTATAATTTATGTAACATATTAAGTGTTTATTAAACCTTTATTGTGCGATATACACGTATAGTGAACGTACAAACAAGAACTACTGTTGCTTACGAACTTTGTTCATTGAAAAATACATTTGCAAACAAGTTTTTCGAAACGATCTACAACACAATGTATAGATACTCAGCATGCAAAGCATAATAATGTGAAAAAAAAACAAGTTCTTACTAAATTCCAGTCAACATTTGAAGAACTTATTCAGTGTGATCTGACACGCTTTTGCTGTGGCTAAGTGGCAACTTGTTGCTTCTTTTTTTGTAGTAAATGGAAATGTTAGGCAAAGACCTGTAGGTGGAAGTAGAGGGCTGGGGAGAAACTCTGGAGTTTTCGGGTAATAATGCGAGAGACGAAGAGTTTCTTCACGGATATTACGTATTTATTATTCACTGTCACGCTCTTTGGTCCGATTAAGCGTAATTCTGGTCCAAATAAGCAGAATAACATTACACGTATATAATAGGATTTTTTTCTGTACTTTAGGATTTGGTCCGAATAAGCGGCTGGTCCCATTAACCGGTGGTCCAATTAATCGGAATCCACTGTATACCTTTAAATGATAAAGAAGACAGCATGAAAAATACAAAATCTTCCCCACTCAGTTATGACTTTGTGTTCCATGTCAGGAAAAGGAGCAGTCAATACATAGGTGATCCTTTCCGCACATTCCATTCAATAGAAAATGGGTTAAGTGATCATGATGTCATTTTTCAGGATGATAATGCGTCTTGTCACAGTACAAAGTGCATTAATGGTTTTCTTCAGGAAAGGCATATCAACACAATCTCTGGGCCAGCAAACATTCTAGATCCCAAGCGTGCTGAAATGGTGGAAATAAAAAATGGTCTTTGACACGGTTCCATCCTTCAAAGCTAATCTGTTCAAACTTTTCTGATATAAATTATAGCTTTTCATTATTGAAAGCGAATGATGATTTCACTTTTTTATCACAGCATTAACCTTTTTCTTTGGTTGATCATGATGCCAGAATGTTCAGCTATTCAATAAAAATGAATTCTGTGATGTGTATATTTGCTAAAATATCTGGGAGGACATTGTCTAAATGATTGCCTGAGGTAGTATATTATGAACACATTTGAGTGTTCTTTAGCCAGTTGATGTTAAAGAAGCAGCTCTTTTAGTACAGAATGCTAGAGTCCTTGAGAACGTTAAATAGGCTTGCATAGCTATTTCCCTCCTTTCATGCATGGAACATTGAGTAGTATACTCAAATTACCTTGTTCTATTAAAAAATATACATCCAAAGACTAATTGTCGAGCTTGACAGGGATCTGAATGATTTACCATATCTTTTTGCAACTTAGGAAAAATCATGGGATTTTGGAAATCCAAAAAAAGTTCTAATATTGTATAGCACAGAGATGTGCATCAGATAACTATGGACATTTAAAGTTATATTTTTGAGTGGTGCTTCAAAGTAAGGGCATGATAATCCTGCTTTTAGATGTTTTCGTGACTCTTGTAGGTGTCTAACCATTTAATGCCTGTTGTGCTGAAGGTCTGTTATTTTCTGTTTTTGTTCTTTTCCATTTCAGCATTTTATTTCAGCCCTTCTAATCCACACATAAACCTGCTTGGCATTACTGTCCACACTCTTTTGTCCAAGGTTCAATGTTTCTTTACATTCTACCTTCAATAGATTTTTCCCTCTATTGTTGATTCCCTTGAGCCACCGGATAATGGCATGTACAAGCAATGGCATTCCCTATTAGCAAGGTCATCTAAATCAAGTATATAAATGAGAGATAGATAACGAGAGGAGGACAGCTGATTATAGTGTCCTGAAGGGAACGCTTGATGGTACTTCTGCTGTTTGATGTGGATGGAATTCAGTAAAGTTTTCAGACACATTTCCCTCAGATGAATTTTGAAGTATTCATATTCAAAGTCTGCTAAATAATACACAGCATTCTAATTTCTAGGTCACAGTCCCGTTCATGGAAGACATTTTTTTCAATTATAGCCACTGAACTCCTAGAGAACATCACACTTGGAATACAATACAGTTACAGGGACAAATTCAACTATGCACTGCATATGGCATGAAATATTAAAAGCTTCAGTTACAGTCACTGTGAGATGGAATAAAAAGTTTATGTGCCATAACTATATGTTACCCTCAGTTTGGTTCTTCAGAGAGGAAAGGCAAAAAGAGGGTCACATGAGAGAGGTCCTGCTGTCTACACAGTCCATGCTGGAGGAAGTAACAGATCACAGATTCCATTTTCTTAAACTCTGTCTTTCCATTCTTCTCCCGCTATCCTTATCACAGCAAATTTGCTCCTGCAGACCTGTTTTCAATAGAACATTTTTCCGCCCATTATTTGTGGTAAAAGGAAGAGATTTTATTTAATTCCTTATGCACATATGAGAAATGGATCCTGAATCCATTGGGCACATGCAACACTCTCCTATGAGTAACACTGAGCAACACTTTTGCATGACTGGTTTATTTTTGTTTTAGATTCCAAGCTTGAGGTTTCATTTTATGGCCTTGTAGCTGACATACTTTGCCAGTGCAAGGCACCTCCTGCCAGGTGAAGAAATAAAGATCAATTTCCAACTAACCCATTGGCCAAGAACCTGGCATGATTGATTTGACACATTAGTCCATGGAGGCTGCTCTTGCAACATAGGAGGGAAGAGTGGCAGACAGAGAGCATAATATTGTTACCGCTTGTTCTACTGAGACATATGGATGAATATGATGCATATAAAGGCTTTTGGGATAGAGATGTAAAAAGACAGCAGAGATTGACACTTCAAACACCTCTTGCTCCTCAGAGGGAATCCTCTATTATTAAACACTCTGAGAAATGCCCATACCACTCAAACATCTCCACAGAGGGATCTGTTCACTCATAAGATGTTTACTCAATCATAGGCTGTATCAGATCAATGCAATATCGCTCCTTAATACCATGTTAGGTGAGACACCCTCATTATTCAACAGTCTGTTGATGGAGGTGGGGGAAAAAGGGAAGGAGAGTGAAAGTAAGGAGAACTGGGCCATGGGTGCACGTGTGTGTGTGTGTGTGTGTGTGTGTGTGTGTGTGTGTGTGTGTGTGTGTTATGGTCCATAGTTATGTAGGTCAGTTTTATACTCGAGAGAGAGGAATTTGTAGATCTGACATAATAATGCATTTAGCCTTTGGTGATGGTTCCACTGTGTTTCTCATTTTGTTCTATTGTGCTGATCCATTGGAATAAAGCAATATCTCAGCACCAAGCCACGAAATGAGGCCAGGCAGGTGCTGCTGGATGAGTAAAGTCCAGGTATAGCACCTAGTACTGACCTCAAACAAACCTGCTCTCATATTAGCTATCAGTGAGCCATCTGCATGACCTGCTAACCACTATCCAAAGAGGAAACAAAGTTTTTTTTACCTGTAAAGAGGAACAGTGCATTTCCACTCAGTTACCAGTGTTGCTAGGCCAATTTGGACTACGGACTAGGCCAGTCTGATTGATGGAATCAGCTTCTAAATCAGAATGATATATTGACCATGAATAAATGATGAAGAAGAGCCTGGGAAATTCATAGCATAGCAAAACCAATAGCGCAATACTTTACGCCATTAAATCGAAAGTTTTGGAAAGTGGCAAAAAAGAATAAACAAATATGTGGTGCTGTCACAGTAATAACAAGATAGTACTAGAAAAACTTTATCAGACTTCCTAAAAGTCTAGGGGGTAACCCCTTTGTGCAGCAATAACTGCATCTAAACATTGGCCATAGATGTTGATCAGTCTTCTACATTGGCATAAAAAGTAAAAAGAAATTTTACTCTATTGTACTGTATTACTGTCAATTTTATTGTAAGTTTACTTGGTCATTCTAAAACATTATTCTTCTGTAATCATTATTCGGTAAAATAACTTTTGGACTTAAGATTTGCATTTACATTTAAAGTACTTAGCATGGTCATTCATAGCCATTCAGAATCAATTGATCAATTAGAGATTCAGTTCACAGACATTTCTGTTAGAATTTGCTGGTATAATTCAGGATCCATTGTCCCTTCAACGAAGGTGAGCTGTTCTTGAGCAGATACTAGTTATACCAGATAAGATATGGTTCTTATGCTTAAATACAGTGGTTTTCTGTCTCTAAACATAATGTTTCTAATATTACAAAATGTGATATTTTAGTCACATCCAGCCTATTTTTATACATTTCTATTTTTTACCTTTCTGGCTTGTCCACATGGTCTTTAACAAACTGCAGAAGCAGTGTCTTTTTCCTTGCAACACTGCCATGCACACTGTTGTCTAATGTTCTTCGGAAGGTGGGTTCATGAATGTTAAAATTAGTCACTTTGTAAGAGTCCTTTAGTTGCCTACAAATTACCTTTGTTTTTTTGAGAAGAGATGAAATTCCTCCATTTGCATGCAATGACCATATCATAATCATATTTTGTCTTATTTTCTTTAAATGGGTTTGCTTTAGCTACTTTCAGGAGATTTGTGAACATTCTAAAGGGTTCACAAACTATCAAACATTATATAAATAAATGAATGAATAAACCAAAAATGCAACAGAACCAGAAGGTTTTGGGAGCTGCAGCAGACAAAAATTGTGCAGAAAAACCCAACACATCAATAATTCACTTCTCATGCAGAACACGTAATATCAGTGCTTCCTCCTGATGTAAATGCCTGATGTGTTCTGAATTGACACCAAGAAAGTCCACTCTCCATGCTCATGACCCAGTGCATCAAAATGATAAAAACTCAAGTCAGTAATCAGATGTGACACCAATGGCACTCCACATATTTTGTTTAAGTCGGAGAGATGCTTTTGCGTGTGACCTTGGAAGGGTAAAGAGCAAAGACAGGCAGAGGGATAGAGCATGTGCTTGTGTGTGTACCTATGCGAGTCCCAGATGAGAAAGCCTTTAGCTATAAAGGAAGCCCCATGATGGAGAAAGCTTCATTCCTCTTGAGTACCTCTAAAAGCTCTAAAACAAGAGCATGTTGAAAATGCACACACAGAAGAGAAGAGCAAATGGAAAGAGAGGAGAAGGGGAGTAATGGCAGGGTGGACACAATAAAATCGAAAAAAAGTTCGAGACTTATATAAGAGGAAAACTGATGGAGATTAGAAACAGGTTGTAAATAATACATACATACCTGCACAAGTTATATACATTCAGACAAACAAACTCAGATACATACTTACATGCATACATGCACACTTGCATACATGCATATATAAATAAATATATTGTCCATAACTGTACTATGCAATTAACACATTTGTGTTTTATTATCACATACAGCCAAACTATGTAAAAAAAAAAAATCAGAGTACAAAATATATGCCACAATAAGTGCGAATCAGTACGGGTCAAGTTTGCAACCTCTCTCATTTGTGTATAAATGGGTGCAAATTCCTAAGCCATTAAGTTGTCAACATATGACATCGGCCTTCATCTGAGCATTTTGATAAGTCTATCCAGTTATGATAGCGATATACACAGGAGAGACCATGAACTCTGTGTGATTTCCACCACCAGGACTGATATGACTGAGAATTCCTTTGAATTTTAATTTTAGAAAGGAATCCTGCTGCTTTTTAAACCACTTTAAGAACTGACATTCAGCAAGATCCTCACAGTTCATAATGAATGAATGAAGCAACCGTAATGATGGAGAATGAAGAAAAACATTTGATCTACTCTGCTCAATATTCATCAGAGATACATTGGCATAATGGTAATTTGGATCTGCTGCTGAATTCTTCCATCTACACAGGCGCCACTGTGATTAGCCCAAACTCTCCAATCTGCATAAGCTCTCCTACAGTGACTGGCTCTAATTACTACTGACATCCAAACACTAATGGTGAAAATGGTAGCAGTACTGATTACAATCCAAAGCAGGGATGCACACATCTTTTTTTTTAAGATTCACTAACCAGCAAAGTTACCAGGTTTTTTCACTTACCAAAGCCAGAGCTAAACACATTCTAAACACGAAATCTCCAAGATATGTTTCAGGCGTCATGTCTTTCTGTAATGAACCATTTGATAATAGGTGCACACGCTCTCACAATGTTACCATCAGAATAACTGAAGTCCTCTGAATGTATACCTACACCAAGTGTAGCACCTGACTCAACTGCCAACAAAAAGGGCAGTACTGCAGGCCTTCCCTCCCGTATTAACCACATCTCAGGGGAAGACGATTTTCCCTTTGCCAGGGCCAAATGCCTATTGCTCCATGGGCTGGATGGTAAAACAAACAGGGGAATTGCTGTCAGAACAGTTTAGTGTTGGCCTTGGATCAATAATCTATTTTCACGCTGCCTGGGCTTTCCCGTTCATCTGTCTTACTCCCTTCTTGCAGCTGACCTAGATGGAAGCATAAAAAACAAATGCTCTTAAGTGAGGCACTCCGTACACGTCACCAAATCATTTGATGCGGGCACCCCTGTTTAATATGTTATTACAAATATGTCATGTACTTATTTTGTCTTCTGGGTTGATAAATGCCTTGGAATTCTGAGTTCACACCTTCATTTGTGCCATCACATTAGGGACACATGTAGCAGAAGCTTTGTCTCCAACAGTCACTTGAACACATATTTGAATTGCTCCCTCTGTACTCGTAAAGATGACTTCAGAGCATTTGAGATCAATCCTGGCAGCCCTCTTCATGTAGTGGTCTCTAAATGAGATTTCTAACAAAGCAGGCGTATACTCTGATCTATTCATGTTAATTGATGCATCAGACTCATTACACCTGCTTCCAGGTTGCTCTGTGCTATCTGGTAACTATTTAGACTGTACTGAACACCCTGTTCCAACACTCTGACTGGTAGTCTGGTGTTTGACAGTGAGCAATTGCAAGCCACTCTAGCGAAGAAATTACTAATATTTGAGTAGAACTGTTCAAAATACTGTTGAATACAGTAGTGTGTTTTTCAGATTGAAGGGAACATAAACAGCCAAATCTCCTCAAAACCCTTTCATTTTATGTTTGGTCTATGGTAAACTGCTGGAAAGGTAAGAATCATGAGTGCACAAATTTTCTGTCATTAAATTATTGTCGTGTTGAGACACTGGGCAGCTTTTCTGTACACATCTTTAGTCATTCATTCCGTCTCATATGCCCCATATTTTGTTCCAAAGAGGCAGACTTCAGGCTTAGTAATATACAACTTCTTGATACAAAGTGAGTTGCTGCACCTAAGGAGTTCTGAGATCTCATCCATCTAAAATGCACTGCTTTGTTCTCAATTTCTTCTCCTACAGTGAGAAAAATGGCAACTCTGGGTTTTGAGATGACTTCAGGAGCAGTGAAATGAATCTAAGTGAAGCATTCTCCCTTCACTATTTTCAATAGTATCAACGTTTAAATTGCTAAGACTACATAGTGTCATGGTCCACGTTTTCCCAAGTGGTAATACCAAAGTGAAATGGTAATTTCTCTAGTGGTAATACAAAAACAGTGAAAAATGTGTCTTCCCATGATACACATGAACAGACCTGATAAAGACTGCCGAGGGATTTCTGCGTTTATACACTTCACCTAACTGCTTCAGCTTTATTCATTTGGGCTTTATCTCCCAGCACCATCCTCTTAAGTCTGCAGAAGCAAGGAAGATGTGAATAGACTTCTTTTACTGGCAATGGTAATAACACTGAAGATGACAACTTCAGTACCAGACACTATTCTTTGGGTTCGCTACTATGGCCTTTATGATACTATCAAGTGTTTTGGCACACACACAAGGATTCCAGGCAATTTACTGGTATTTTTTTCTTGAGAAGGGGTATAGCCTGAACACACCCCCAGTTAGGTCAATGCATCAAATAAGAGGCCACAGTTATTTATGTGTAAAAAACCAGGACACATCCAAGTGGCAACAGGGGCCAAGTCATCAGTAGCTATTAAAAATAAATAAATTAATAATATATATATATATATGCATGTATTTGGACAGCGGCATGAAACTGGAGTAAACTAACCCAGACACAGGGAGAACATGCAAACTCCACACAGAAAGGACCCAGACAGCTCCACCATACTACTGAACTCAGGACCTTCTTGCTGTGAGGTGGTGGTGCTACCCACTGAGCCACCAGGCCACCCAAAACGCTTTACGCATGCAGCATTGAATGCACGGGGATTCAGGCTACCTAAGGTAAACACTTAAATTTAGTCTCTACAAAGTGTGAATGGTTCCCTGCAGTCCAGACAGTATTAAACCTGGATTAGAACCTTCGACAATAAATGTGTGTGTCAGATAAACAATTCTTACCATCTGATCTAATCAAGGATTAGAGTGATGCTATTGTGTGCTCCCCCAGCGAGAGCTGATCCTCCAGGAGAAAAGGATGAAGCAGCATGTGAGGGAGGTGAGGGGCAAATACACACACTATACACACTCTACACAGTACCTTGCACAATGAAAACCCAAAAAGATAAACCATCGACTGTTGCACACCGTCCCCCTTCACATTATTTTTCCATCTCTCAATCACTCTCTCTGTAATTCTCTTACACGCACGTGCACACAAACACACACACTCTCTCTCTCTCTCTCTCTCTCACACACACACACACACACACACAAATATTTAAAAAAAAATATTTTGCAAAACCCTGCAGCATAGCTAACTGTTTTCCGCAAATCACTGAGTCGCTTTGACATATACTTAATCTGATAACTGCAGAAAATCAGATGTTGTGAGTAATCTGATGAGATTACATACACTTGAGTAATCCGATAACGTGCGGCTCTAGGTTTATGTGACTCAGACAGTAATCGAATTTCTATTATCTTTACTTTTCACATTTCTACCAGCCAGTTAATAATGTCAAAAGATTATGCAACATAAAGTTCAATCTTTAAGTAAACAATCAAATTCTTCATTTCATCAAACATATACTGATACTGATACATTGCTCCAAAGCGTTTGGTAGCGATTTTGCAGATGCTGTATTTAATGCCTGGCAACCGTGTTTAAATCCTGCTGTGATTTAAATTGGGCTAAGCAAATACATGTACAGAAATCTAATTAATGCACTAAGATTAATGTCTAAAATTGAGATTAAGAGATCTCGTAATCTGATTTCTAGATCGGAGTATGTTCTATACAAGGCCACATGAACAAAGATTATGAAATTTGATTATGATCGGATTATTAAGTGCATGTAAACGTGCTCACTGTGAAACCTAAAATCACAGCCATATGTATTTTCACACATCCTACTTCACAGGGATCACTGCACCGGTGATTATACAGAGCAGGATGTGGGAGTTAATCTGGGGAGAGCCCTCTGATGAGAGCAGAGTGATATTAGTCACTTGTTTGTCACCCACTAATTGTGCCAGCTGAGACCTATCAGGATATACAGCATGTGGGTAGCATGTAGGAATGTGCAACAGAGGCATCTGTAATTGAGTCAGGTTTGGTCATGAAAAAGCCACTTTCCTGTCCTTGTGATAGAAAGGCTTGTTAGTTAAATGTATGGTCTACATGCTTGAGAAATCCCATAGTGCTACCTAAGGAGCAGGTATATAATAGCAAAAAAAGCAATTCTGGGAAATAAATGTAGCCTTTATTGTCAACTCATATTGACTTAGAATGCATCTCACAGCCTCCACTGACTTTGCATTAGTAAATCACATACATTTTCACTGAATATTGATCATATATATATATATAAATATATACAATGTGTTTGTGTGTGTATGTGTATTGAGAACATTAGCATTTTATACACTACCAATTTTGCTTGTTTTCTCACATACAAAGCAAGGTCTGTAATTTTTATCGTAGGTACATTTCTACTATGAGAGACAGAAATAGAGTGGAGTTCATACCAAAAAACTCATCAGACCTTCTCCCATGCCTCCTCTGGATCATCCCGATCCATACAGATGGTCATTGGCAAACTTCATAGACATTTGCTGGCATGAGCAGGGGGACTTTGCCTGCCCTGCATGATTTTAATCCATGAACATGTATTGTATTACTAATGGCCATCTTTGAGACTGTGGTCCCAGCTTTCTTCGGGTAATAGCCAGGCCCTCATGTGTAGCTCTGGGCTGATTCCTGACCAGTCATCTTGTGTTTCTTGCATTTTATAATTGCCTTCTTGCCAAGTTGCTTGCCTATTGTCCTGTCGCCCATCCCAGACTTGTGCAGGTCTACAGTTTTGTCTCTGGTGTCCCTGTGGCATTGTGGAGAGGTTAATATATGATTGATTGAGTGTGTGGGCATGTGTCTTCAAACCGGTGCAATTAACATTGGTAATGAGTGCATAATAAGAGGGCTTCTTAAAGAAAAACTACAGGTCTGTGAGAGGCAGAATTCTTCCTGGTTGGTAGGCGATACTTATTTTATGCACTTAAATGCATATTTATCATTTAAAAATCATACAATGTAAGTTTCTGGATTTTATTATTAGACTCTGTCCATCGAAGTTGAAGTATGCCTATGATACCTATAATAAAAATTACCCATATTGTATTTGTACTTGTATTTGTATGTTGTATTGTATTGTATTACTTGTACTTGTATTTGACTTTTTGAGGGCATTCATATCAGGCTAGATCACAACGTGGAGTTGCCCATCTTTAGATCACAATTCACAAACCATTACACATGCAAAGTATCAAGCATCTGAGTCATAAGGGTATTCAGTCAATCTCAGAAAGAAGAGATTACCAAATAGATATTACACACATATATAGAGAGGGATAAAGAGCAAATGAGAGCCTGTTGACTGTAAGCCTGCTCCACCCCCTGAAACACTCTGATTATAAGAATGCCTACCCGTATCATTTGCAATGCTGGCAAATTACAACAATTGTCTGAGATTAAGAGAGGCCTTTAGAGGGAAATTACACAGCAGCACATATGCTTTGGGGCCATTATCAGATAGACTTGGGGCACAACACACAAACAACATGCCTTGTGACATTTCAACATGAAGAGAGCAATTGTGTGTGACTTCTTGTGTGCACACTTACTGTCAAGTGAATTCTCTCTAAATTGCTTTGACATTTGGGCAGTACATACTGTAATGATAAACGCTTAATCTTCTTTCAGATCTTAACCTGTGCCCATACCAATTAAGCTACATTGTACACGTAACAATGTGCAACACTGTGAATATGTGATACTGCAATGCTAAACCCTAATTGTGTGCATCCCTCCAACAGTGAGGTGAGGTCTGAACTGCCTTTTTTGTAATGAGGAGCCAGACAGTTGTGCTAGCAATGCACCCGTAAAGACCATTCTTGGTCATCACGTGTGATTCCCTGGAAATACTGAGGAATATAGTTCAGTTACAAGGTTTATAGACTTTCTAAGTCTAGTACCATTCCCCTGTACATCAACAGTAAGGTAAAACTCAGCAAGCTTCTAATGTTGATTCATGTAAATTAATCACAGAGAACTAGTAGTTCAGTAGCTGGTAATATATAACACAATCGACAGACTCAGTTAAAGTAAGAACTACCACAATCATTTGATTATTGTAACCTACCATTAGCCATTAAGTGTTAACGTGAACACATTGAATAGCTTTTTTTTCCAGCCGTGATGGGAGTGTTCATGTGAAACACCACTAAGTGAATGACCTGTGGTGACCAGTGGTGATCTGACAAAAGCCAATTAATGAAAAAAGAATCTACAAGCAGAGAGGACATCTAAATTGACTAACAATCTGGGTATAGCTTAAGGAAAAAAATCCTTGAAACGTTTTATTTTACTTCAGTTAGGTTTGTTCTAGCATGAAGATTTATTTTAATATGAGTTTTTAACTCAGAAAATATTTGTTAGTATGGCTTTCTGATTGCTTTCATTACATTCAGACTGGACTTCAGTAATTCTGTCCTAATTGGAAAACTCATAGTTTAAAGAAGCTCCAAGCTCAGCAGCAAGAGTTCTTACAGTCAACAGATCTTCAACACATCACTCCTAAGTTAAAAGACCTGCCTGCTTTTTTATTAAATCCTTGCATGGTTTGGTGCCTGTGCCTGTCTTCTTTGGTAACGAGGTACTGTCCATCACATTTGCTCAGATCTATTGATGCTTATTTACTTTCTGTTCCTTAAAGCACATTATGTATATATAGCTTACAGCGTTGTTGGGCCAAAGGTATGGAACTCTATCCCCCTGTATCTTCGCATGCATTTGTCAATATCTACTTCCAAAAGGGGTTTAAACACATCTGTTTAATATTGCTTTTCTTAATCAGTAGTTTTAACTTATAAATATAGGGTATGCATCACAGTTTGTTTTATTTTTATTGCATTTTAGTATCACTTTATGCTATTTTATTCTTCTCTTACAGGCACTTATAAATTAAATCTTCTTCTTCTCCTTCTTACTAATAATACCATGTATTAATTTACGAACCCCCTGTGTAGTCTTTGCATTATCACATAAGGTCAAATTGTTTATGTTTTCCTGTAAAGACTCTACATGAATAATTGGTCAATTATTGTCAGTGTGTATTGTCAGTTGTCATATAGCTTTCTGTATGTTCATGGTGGGCAGGGCATCGATTAAGAGGACAGAAAGATGAATAATAGGATGAATGGTATACCAGCCTGTGCTTAATGAGACAGTGTGAGAATGATTCATCCCTATCAACCATGTGGCTTGTCACAGCCAACCCAGAATGTTAATGTCTCTGATCTCAGTGATGCACACATCTGCACCGCCCTCTCTTTCTTTTCCTCTATCTATCTCTATCACTCTCTGCTTCTGCCCAACCTTTGCCTTTAATTCCATCTGTTTCACACTTAATCCTTTTTTTCCATTTTTCCTCTCCAGACTCTTCCCTCACTTGTTTTAGCACTAACACTGACGCGCTTATCCTGCCTTCTCTTGCTCCACCTCCTATTTTTTACCCATCCACCAAACTTGCAATTTCCAACAGCAAAGAAAAGGAATACTTCACCATTCTCCGCCATATTTATATCTAATGCATCTGGAGCAGGTGTGTGATTATGAGGAACTGAAAACCTGTTGAATCACTTGTGATGGAAGTCTAAACGCTGTTAGCTCAGACATGAACATCTATGCAAAATACATATTCTTTGGTCTTAATAAGTGAAAATGAGTAAGTCTATAGTGACATGATGCATTCCAGGATAGACCTACCACATCTTCACCAGGATAAAGTTAATACCGGTGATTAATGACAGAACAAGTCAATTAAAGAGAAAGGTGTTTTGTACGACCACTTTCAGGATCTCTTCTGTCTAGTCAATTAAGCTCTAAGTCCATTACATTTACCCTTTAAGAGAAATAGCTTAATAGAAAGTCTTGCAATACCAGCCATTAGCTCTGTCTGCAAGCTTTAAGGCAAAGCACTGGAAAAAATTAAGTATAAACTGACTTTTTATGTACAGGTCATCACTGATTTGCAATGTAAATACATTTCTAACAAATCCATAATAATGTTGTTTGTTGTATTATATACTGTTTTAAGCTTGTATACAAAGCTTTTATATAAATATGTACTGTACATTAAACTGCAGGAAGAGTATTGTAGCAAAGCTTCTCTTAAACATGATGAAAACATCTACATTAAACTACAGTTAGGCAAAATCATTAATAATTAGAGCTTATTTTGTAAGACAGCATTTGTAAATATTTCATGTTTCCCATACTTTATTTAATAATGCACTGAAAAAAATAATCCTTGTGATTCCCTATGTTACGCACTTTTCATTCAGCACGTGAGTGTGGGAGAGTATTGTACTTTGTATTGTTTGTTCAGGAGCATTTGAAACCCAGAATGTTTTTCACGTGGAACATTATTTTTTTTGGCTCCAGTTGGGTTACGCTTGAGTCTCGATATGTATGACATACAGAGAGTGGGGTTTCTGTAGGAAGTGGCCAGACAATTTTTAACTTTGCACTTTGTGAGCATGAACTGGTTCTTGTGATTTCAACTTTCAACCAACCAGTAGGTAATTATTCAGAGAAGTGCAAAGAACTGTAAGATAACCAGTAAAATTTTTGTATGTATGTACACATGCACATGAGTGAGAAGTGACAGCGGAAAGTTGTTAGTTTAATGCGAAAAGTGAAATGTAACAGTTGTTTTTAATTTGCATTATTTAGTCTCTTATCCTTTGTCCACAAACAAAATCAACAAATTCCCTTTTTAAATTACAATTATTGCCCATTGTACCCTCACATATACACAGATCCTGTGTATTGAGATTAGACTAAAAACACTGCCTTATATCTTTCAGCAGTTACCACTTTGGCACAGTAATTCCCTGTTTGTGTGTGTGTACAACTGTGTTTATGCATTTATACAGTGCCAGGGATCATCAGAGCAGGAGCCCATATGCAGGCCTGCCATCACTCTGCACATAGCTGCAGGACACAGAGCCTGTGTGAGATGAATATGACATTCTGAGGTGAAGCCACCCCTAGCCATGTGGATTTGCATTAGTCATTTTCAGCATGTGTTCTCTTTATTTTTCCTGCTCCCCTCCTCTTTTCTCTTACCTCCTGTTTTCCTTTTTCTTCACTCTATTCTGTACGGCCTTTTGAAGAGTTGGTGATTTCGGTGAAGTCAACGTATCTACCTGCAGGATTAGCCAGGATTACACACTTAATACTCCTGCCCTTGTCCTCAGATGAAAGAACAGAATATTTAAGAGGGAATATTTAAATTTAAGTGAGTTCTGCTACTGAGGTCGATAACACATTGAAGGCTTGCCTGAAGACCCAACAGTATGACAACTAAGGAAAGCACACTGCCTAGGTAGCTCTCACGCACATATGCAGAAGTACACAACTCACTGTGGAAGAAGTTTGTATGGCACCTTACAGATACGATACCTGTGATGTGCTAATACTTTCTCAACAGCCTTTGTAAAACAATCAGGATGCTAGTCCTGATGCAGTGAGGATTGAGACTGATCTTGCACATTTCTCACCCATAATAATCTATCATTTCTACAAAACACAAACAATGTTCTACTACTGAATGCATGGGACATCCCACACAGACATTGCTAGGAGAACATATTTCACCTCATCATCAGAGGTGAGTGATATAAATATGTCGGTAAATGCACAAACAAAACTCACATATTGCAATTTCATATACATATTTATATGGTATTGTGAACAATGCTCAATGTTTCTGTGAAACAGGACATTGACCTAAATAAGCGTTGACCAGACAGCACAGTTATAGATTAGACAAAATATACAGGTAGTGGACGTGAGACAAAAGAGAGAAAGAAACAGTTCTACTTACAATAGGAAGGCCATTTAGGTGTTATACATAAGCAGTGGAAAGTCAGTACTTTGCACAAAAAGTCTCTAAACACATCACCTGAGTTTTGACAATTCTTTAAAGTATCAATAAAATTAAAAGTAAATGAGCTAATGAAAGAACATTGAACGTAAGTTAGTTACATACACACAAACAAATGACTTCTAATCTTTCACACTATCCGAAGTTCCTGATGCTGAGTTGGCTGTTGTGGTGACCATCTGAGTTAAAAAATGATCATATGGTCATAAAATATGATATAGCCACTGACAGGTGAACTTAATAACAAGTGTTTTGCTAAGAAACATTGGGTCCTGGCATGCATGTAGATGTCACTTTTGAAATTTGGTTGCCTGTTTACTTACACTGTGTGTTTTGATATACGCTTGTACTGTCCTATATTTTAAATATAATTTGATGATGAATTTGGACAAGAGAAAATTTTAACGTCCTACAAAATTTGCTACTCAGTACTCAGTATGTAGTGCAGCATATACTATTTAATATAAACAGTGGGTCAAAACAACCACAGGGTCCAGCAGCAGTTTACATGCGTGTGTGTGTGTGTCTGCCTGTGTGTGTGTGTGTGTGTGTGTGTGTCTGGCTGTGTGTGTGTGTGTGTGTCTG